>PITA01014757.1:0-52474 GCA_004023965.1 Spilogale gracilis
GGGCGCTAACGAGCCTGGACGCTCAGGACATGCTAACCAAGGGGAGGGGAACACAAGTGTGCTTCAAATCCTTTCCCTCAGGAACATTTACTCCACAAAGATAACACTTGTCAAGAACAACCACCAAGCAAAGATTTAGATATACTGAACAAAGTAAAGTTGAATTAAATAAAGAGCTCTAATGTCCAGCCCAGGACAGCCCTGGTTTTCTGTGGAAACTCAGATTGGGGAAGGCAGCACTAAGGTGAATGGCATCTAAAAATGACCACTGTGAGAAAAGAGCATGGTTATAAACCTCACATCCATTGATGGTTGTAGTTAGCTTATTAAAATGCTTTTAGGTGGTTCAGTTGGTTAAGCATCCCATTCATGATTTCTGCTCAGGTCATGATCTCAGGGTGGTGGAGACTGAGCCCTGTGTCAGGCTCTGCACTCAGCGGGGAGTCTACTTGAGATTCTCTCTCTCCCTCTCCTGGAAGGAGACTCGAGAAAGCCTCTCCAGGGCAGTAGTGAGCCCCCCCAGAGGTGCTCGGTCCTGGATTCAAACCCAGAAGAGGAGCAATATCTTGCTTGCCAGGCCCTCTGAGTCAGCTGCTTGTCCCAGTCCCGGACGCAGATGCCCTCCCTTGGGCCACAGACATCACGGTGGACAGGCTGCCTGGCAGTTGCGGATCTCTCCAAGCCCTACACAGCTCCCTACTTCCTGGAGTTGGTTCAACTTGCACATGTTCCTTTTGTTGCGTTTCCCCAGGGCAGAGCCCTACAGAGTGTGTAGCTTCCTCGGGCTGCCAGGAGTCAGTGTCACCAGTGGAGTGGCCTGAAGAGCAGAAATGTGCTTGCTGTCCCATAGTTTGGGTGGCCTGAAGGCTGAGATCAAGCTGTCGCTCCCCCTGAAGGCTCGAGGGGCGGCTCCGGTCCAGGCCTGTCTCCTCCTTGGTGGTGGTTCTTGGGCTTGTGGCTATGTCACTCCAGCCTTCCCAGGGTGTTCTCTCTGTGTGTGCGTCATTTTTATAGGGACACTGGTCATACTGGACAAGGGGCCCGCCCTCCTTCAGTATAATCTCATTTTAACAAACTACATCTGCAATTTATTTCCAAATAAGGTCCCATCTTACTGGTTAGGACTTTAGGTCCCAGCTACTGGTTAGGACTTTAACATATGAATATTGGGGGCACATAAATCAACCCAACATAGTCAGTGTTCTTCAACGTTAGCCACTTAAAAAAAAATATTTTATTTATTTATTTACATTTATTATTTATTTGCCAGAGAGACGGGGAGCGGCGGAGAGGGCAAGCGTGACCAGGGGAGCAGCAGGCAGAAGGAGAAGCGTGCTCCCCACTGAGCAGGGGGTCCGACTTGGGGCTCCATCCCAGGATCCTGGGGTCATGACCTGAGCCCAACGCAGCTGCTTTAAGACTGAACCACCCAGGCGTCCCATGTTAGTCACTTTTAAGACCACCTTTGTTCTCATGAATAATATGCCCCCTATACTGTTATTTATTTACTTGCAATTAGCTCTTGTATCTTTACCTAAGACCATAATACAGTGTGGCATAAATGGAGACCTAGTGTCAAATGGCATAAGGAAGTTAATGGGGAGTATAATACATGAAATACACAAATATAAACACAGCTAGCATAAGGAGTCCAAGTATGTAACTTTAAAGTGAACATTTGTCAGTATAGCGCTCCAAATCATTTTTGTATTCGTCTGGCTGAGAATGCCCTTTGCAAAGCCCATACATCTAATCTGGATGGGGGCCGGGAAGCCCTTCTAGAAATAACATCGCAAACCCAGAAGTCACTCTCAGCACGAGGATTCAAGCCCTTGGATAGCCGGCCACAGTCTACTGGGGCCTGGGCAGGAGTAAGAGGTATAATTACTCTGCTGACCCGGCACCACAGGCCTGAGGATCAGAGCGACCTCACAAATCACATTTTATAGAAAAGAAAAAGGAGATGCAGAGAGGTGAAAGGCAGTCAGGGCCAGGGCTGGAACTTGATCCTCTGACTTCCCACAGCCCCTTCAGTTTGGTTAACCCTTTGGTACGCTGGAGCCTCCCCGCCCAGGGCCAGAGCCGGTTTCTTCTTAACCTGCATTGCAGCTGTGCTCTGTCTTGTGGGTGATGAGGACACACAGGTGTTTTTCAAACTCTTTGGCCATCATGTGTCTTTATTAATTTTGATCTATTGTTATCAAGAGAAAGGTGTGTCTTGGATGAAGGAAGTTCTCTTAACTGCCCTCAAACTGCTGGAGAGAATTCTGTGTTGTTATGTTGGTAACTTACTTTGGGGGTGAAACTATAGTAGTTACACATGGTTAAAATTCACATACTGCTAAAAATATGTGATAAAAAGTTGTCTTCCTAATTTTGACTTATAATACCCCAAATCCCAAGAGGTAACTGCTGTTATTGTTTCCTACGTATCCTTCCAGAGATGTGGAGGGGGAGGGGTAGCTTACACATAAGCACCAGTGATCTGAAACAAATTTCACTAGAGTTAATAACTTTGGGAACAGCCACTCAATCTTCCCTGATCCAGTGTTTCTACCCTGCCCCTTGTGTGACTCGCAGTCTTCCTCTTCTCATCCCCTTTTAATTAAATTTTAACCCTTTTCTATTTCTAGGTTAAGAATTCAGGAGAGGAATAAGACCGGCAGCTTCAGCCGCTACCACGGGCTCATAAACGAGACCCCGACAGCACACACGAGGTGAGTTTGCCAGGATGATCGTTTGGGAAGGGAGAGAAGGTGGGTGATTGCATTTATCTAGCACCTACTATTCCATAGGCACTGGAAAATATAACCTCATGAGGTGGTGTTTTATTTCCAGTGTGTAGACAGGCACACAGCAGGGAGGGAGGTTATGTAACTCGCCTCAGTCCCAGCTTGTCGGGTTCCTAAGCTCTCTGGGACTCGCTTCCTCTGAGTGGCAGCTGGGCCTGTGACTCCACCGGGAGGAACAGGTGAACGTGGTCTGGGGCAGATGTGGTTCCTTTCAGGATGCGCTTTGTCTCGATCTCCGTGGTCCTCCTGCAACTGCATGTGACGGAGGGAAGTGACAACGCCGTCCTGAGTGCATGAGCTCAAGTGGAAAGCATACAGAGCCGGCTGTGCTGCTGGGTTTCCCAGGCAAAAAATTTTAGGGGGAAGTCGGAAATTTAGATAGACCCCAGGTGAGTGATTCAGAAGTCATCAGAAAACGAGATCATCAAACAAGGGGGAAGGTGAGAAGACAGGACAGAAAACCAGGGATCTAATTCAGTCAGCGAGTGAAGGGCTGCCCTGGGGGACTGCGGGATTCAAACCTGAGCCAAGAGAGAAAAATTCAGGAAAGAGGGTTTTGGGATGGAATGCTCTAGAATCTGTAGATGAGCTTCTAGAGGACACTATTGGCTTTGAATTTTGGTGAGTGGGTTCAGTACAGAGGCACAAAGGAAGCCAGACTGTGTGTGTGTGTGTGTGTGTGTGTGTGTGTGTGTGTGTTGTGTAAGATGGGAGGGAGGAGAGAAAAAGAGAGCCTGAGAAGGAGATAGAAGTCCACTTAACATTCACGTTCCTCTCGTGTCTTGTTTTTGGTCTACCGCAACTTTATGAGGTTAGATTCACCAGCCCCTATTCTGAAGCCTGGCATTTCTCCCAAGAGCACGGGTTTTGCCTAATGAGGGCAGCTCAAGTGAATCCACAGGAAAGAAAAAGCAAAGTGATATTTTAATTTTATCCATCCCGAAATGCAAGGAATGTGCCTGCAATTCTGAATCATAAATGCATCAATGTATTATTTTATGAAATACAAATGTGTTCTTCCCAAATTGGCTGTGAAGTGAATAAATATTATTTTTCTACTGAATTCAGCTATAGAATGACTAGAAATATTCCCATGGGGGCTGGGAGGGGGGAAAGAAAGAAAAGTGAAAAAAGGCAGAAACTCGTTGCCAGAGGGAAGAGAAGAAATGGGCACGGAGCTGACTTTGGTGGGCTTGTGAATTACAGCAATGATTGCTCTCTGGAGCACATCTGTGCTGCTTTCCTCCGCGTACCCCAGCCCGTAAGGCTCACTCACATTTCCTCCTGCTTTGTTCTCCTTGTTTTCCATTTGAGGGGCTATTAAATCTAAGAGAGCTGTATGCAATATTTTGCTGTATCAGGGTATGGGTTGTATAAACGCAGTAATTTCCTACATCATCAACTGGTAAATTCCCAATTATGTATATCAAGTTTCCTTGGACTGGGAGGTCAGATCCCACAGTGGTTTAGTCCATGAGCTTTGTGGCCACACAGATCTGGGTTTGAGATCCAGCTCAGCTTCAGAGTAGTTACATGAATTTGGATCGATTAAAACCTCTGGGTCTCAGTTTCCACACCCCTATGATGAAGATAATACACATCTCAGGGGATTTTAGAAAAGGTTAGATGAGATTATGTGTGTGTGTGTGTGTGTGTGTATTCATGCCCTGTGTTGAATATTTACATAATAGTGATCATGGTGGTGATTATGGTGATAATGATGATGATTACGATGATAATAGTAATATAGAATCCTGTCCTAGTAGATTACTTTTTTTATTCATTAAATACAGAACAAAAATAAGCCAACAAAGGAGAAAAAGAAGCCCTAAATATTCTGCCACAGAAATCTACTTTTGTTGCCCGAATGCACACAGTTTTCAGCTTTCTGGAATTTCAAGCCTTGGACATTAGTACTTCTAAAAGAACTTTATTCCCAATTGGAATGCCAACTTAAAAAAAAAAATCTACAGATAAGAAATGTTATCATATGCCTGAGAACCCCCACCTTTGGCAAGTCACATCACACCCAAGAATGTACTGCTTAGGGTGGCTTAATTTGTTAAACAAAATGTGGCCAGAACCCTGGAATGTGTGTGCCGGCCCAAGTGCTCCTGTTTGCACACGTGATCGTCAGCCAAGTCACTCGTCTTCTTACAGGGAGTGGCAGGAAGGCGTAGGAGCAAGGGTTCAGAACCTGACAAGGTCACACTCCCTCACTGGGTGACCTTGGGCAAGTTACTGACCCTTTCTGTGTCTGTTGCCTCACCTGTAAACTGGGGTTGATTGTGTCTTTCCTACAGGGCTTATCCTAGGGATAGAGGTGAGAGAAGGACATACATGTAAGGAACCTGGCATGGAGTCAATGCTCTGGCCAGTCCTTTCTTCCCCTTCTTGGGGCACCTGGTGCTATCTTTACCAGTAATTCAGAATACAGATTACTGCAGTTTTCAACACTGGCAGACAGAAAGAGTGACACACACATCCAAACGTATGCAACACCTGAATCATGTGGAGAGCAAAGTCTTGCATTCAAAATGGGAGGTACGTTCCAATTATAGCAACTTGACTGTGTTATTAATAACTAACCTCAAAGATTAATCCTACTGTGAAATGTATCAATGCCGCACTGTCTGTTACTAACCTGTAATCACCATTTTCTACCTTTCCATTGCCTTTGGACCCCCATTGCGAGGATGGATGTCAGGGTCCATCATTTAATCAGTTCCCTTTGGCCCTTTGCTCGGCCTCCTGACTACGTGGCCCAGCCCACTCCTTTCTTTGTTGCCTGTCTGCCTTCTCTTCCTGCACCTGAGCAGCT
The DNA here is from genome assembly GCA_004023965.1 of Spilogale gracilis. Lineage (NCBI taxonomy): Eukaryota > Metazoa > Chordata > Mammalia > Carnivora > Mephitidae > Spilogale > Spilogale gracilis. Next base: position 5,614 of record PITA01014757.1, read on the forward strand.
GGACATTGCTGGACAGTCATTCAAGCTGGATGACTAGTTTCAGTTTCTTTTAAAAAGGTCAGAGTTCCCCTCTCCACATGGGCCTTCCACACTAGTCACTTTTCCCTTTCTGAGATGATCATTTCATGTTTTCTCTCTTCTCAAACCTCCCACATTCCCTCTCTGCCTCCTAGAAGGTGATTCTGCTTCATCCTTTACTCAGAAAATGGAAGCTGTCCAGTGGTGACTCCCTCTTCTCCTTGTTACCAAATCAGTGATCTTCCTGCCTCTGCACCAGCCCCTGGATCCTCCCTCCTGCCGTGACAGAGCACCCTTCCTACAAGGCTGGCCACCATGTGCTCCATCTAAGCGCTGCTTCAACTTCAGGGTGCACATGAGTCACCTGGGAAACTTGTTAAATGCAGAGTCAGATCCAGCAGGTCTGGGCCTGAGAGTTTGCATATCTAACAAGCTCCCACATGATGCCAATGCCCTGAGTAGCAGGACTGATTCTGACCCCTTCATTCTTTTTCTGGTCATTTCATCATCATGAGGAGGCTCTAGCATATTCATTTTTAAGACCCCTCTTTTGATGAAATCTCTCACACTACTAACCCATTTTCTTTTTTTCAAAAAGATTTTATTTATCTGGCAGAGAGAAACACATCTAGAGAGGGAACACAAGCAGGGGGAGTGAGAGAGGGAGAAGCAGGATTCCTGCCGAGCAGGGAGCCTGATGCAGGGCTCAGTAAGGGGAATCTGGGAGCATGACCTGAGCCGAAGGCAGATGCTTCAGGACTGAGCCACCAGGCGCCCCACCATCCCATTTTCTAATATCTTTTTTTCAAAACAATTCTTTAAAAAAAATTATTTATTTATTTATTTGAGAGAGTGTGTTAGTGTGTGCTCTAGGAAGAGCAGAGGGAAGGAACAAGCTGACTGTGCCCTAAGCTTGGAACCCTAGAAGGGGCTTGATCTCAAGACCCTGAGATCATGTCCTGAGCCAAAATCAAGAGCTTAATTGACTGAGCCACAAAGGTGCTCCACTTAACTGACTGAGCCAGCCAGGGGCCCTTAAAATAATTCTTATTGAAAGAATTTTCTACCTAGGCTGCCTATGTCCATTCAAGTTTCATCTCCTTTGTTATGTCTTGATTTTCCTTCTGATTTTAAAAGTAATACATGCTCATTATAAAAAAAATAAGCTTATCAAAATAGATCGCACAGAAACTAAACCCTCATCCCTCTTATATAAGGCTTACTTACATCTGCTTTTCACATTTATTTTTTTTTAATTTGGGGAAATATTTACATGTAGAAAAGTACAGATGATGATGTAACAGACATCCTGTGTTTTCCACCACCCAAAATGTGTTAACATTTGTCATAGTCATTGGCTTTATAAAGCTCCTTATAAAAAAGAAACATAGGGTGCCTGGGTGGCTCAGAGGGTTAAGCCTTTGCCTTTGGCTCAGGTCATGATCTCAGGGTCCTGGGATTCCATATCGGGCTCTTTGCTCAGCAGGGAGCCTGCTTCCCCCCCCTTTCTCTGCCTGCTTCTCTGCCTATTTGTAATCTCTCTTTCTGTCAAAGAAATAAATACAATCTTAAAAAAAAAAAAAAAGAAACATATCATTAGAGGTAAAACTGAAGTCTTGTCTGTCTCCCTAGGGTTGTTACCTCCCCTCCCCAAAGGCAGCCATCAGCATGTGGTTGGAGTGCACGTTTATCAGGCACAGATCAGCTGTGAGCATCAGGAACCCCAACACAGCAGGGATAAAGAAGAGAGAAATGGGGAGCTTGGGTGGCTCAGTTGGTTGATCGACTGCCTTTGGCTCAGGTCATGATCCCGGAGTCCTGGGATCGAGCCCCACATCGGGCTCCCTGCTCGGCGGGAAGCCTGCTTCTCCCTCTCTCACTCCCCCTGCTTGTGTTCCCTCTCTCGCTGTGTTTCTCTCTCTGCCAAAAAGAAAAAAAAAAAAAAAAAAAAAAAAAAAAAAAAAAAGGAAGAGAGAAATGGACTTCTGTCTGCATGGAAGTGTGGGTAGGTTGTCCTGGTCCTTCAGTGCTCAGTGGTATCGGGGACCCAGGTCCCTCTGTCTTGGAGCCCCAGCATCTCTCTAAGGCAGCAGGCCCAGTTCTCACAGGTCAGCAGCAGGAAGGGAACTGAACTGTGGAACGGCTCTTGCCCTGGGGAGTTTTCCCTTGTGTGAGCTCTACTTTGCCCAGGCTTCTGCTTATGGTTCATCAATCATTCCAGCTCTGCCAACCTCGTAATTCCTAAAGAATACTTTATCTTCCAATGGCATTTTTTCCACCACCAATGTACAGATTATGTTATTTTTAAGACAAATGTTTTAAAGTCAAAGTGTCAAAATGTCATCTCTGGATACCTGAGTTGGGATGGTTGGGTCAGCCATTTGGTTCATCCACAAGGCTTGCTCCTGCCCGTCTTTCTCTTCCCATTTTCCCATTTTACACTCACTCTGTGACATCATCCTCTCCTGGAATCACATTTCTGTCCAGACACGGATTCCCAACTTCACGGCTACATTCTGGATACTACGCTTTCCTGAAGTATGTCCAACGGCCAGACATTTCTAGATGGCTGTATCCGAGGCACTTCAATCTCAACATGTTCAAAACTGAATTTTTCTGTTTGTTCTTGCTCCATATTCGCTTGGGTGTGGCCTTGTCAACATGGTCCCAGCTGGCTCACCAGCACCACACCTACATTCCAGGCCACGGAAAAGTGCAAAGAGGGAGTGTAAGGCCAGCAGCTTCCTCTCACAGGATGAGATCTAGAATTTGCTGCTGTTGCTTTTGCTCACTTCCTTTTGGCACTGGCATTAGTTACTGCTGCGTAGTAGGGCCCTCCAAAACTTAGTGGCTGAAATCGATACCATTTATCACTGCTCACAAATACAAGGGTCAGGTGGACAGCTTACCTGGTCTTAATGGGGTTGACACATGCTGTCAGCACAGGTACGTGGTTTTCCTGGTCTTGGCTCAGGTGCCTGGGCTACTGGGGGATGGACTGGGCTAGGATGTCTCAGCTCATCTCCACATGGTCTCTCATCTTCTGACAGCCGAGCCTGGGACGCATTTTCAAGGCACAGAAGGGTTCCGGGAGAGATGGGAAGTGCACAGCGCCTCTGGAGACCCAGGCTTGAAACCAGCACAAGATCACTTCCCCCACAGACTATTGGCCAAGGCAAATTGTGAGGCCAGCTCCTATTCAAGGGGTGAGGGAAAAAAAGACTCCCTCCCTCGGCCCCCCACGGAGGAAGCTGCAAAAATGTGGATACTGGAAGGTTTGAGATTTGGGACCATTTTTTATAATGGACCTATCACAGGAAGACTGGAGCATTTAGTTTCTAGCCAGGTGGTCATGTGCCCAGCAAAAACTTGATGGTTCCATTTAATTAATTAATTAATTAATTAATATTTTATTTATTTATTTGACAGAGAGAAACACAGCTAGAGAGGGAACACAAGCAGAGGGATTGAGAGAGGGAGAAGCAGGTTTCCTGCCGAGCGGGAAGCCCGATGTGGGGCTTGATCCTGGGTCTCCAGGATCATGACCTGAGCCGAAAGCAGTCGCCCAGACAACTGAGCCACCCAGGCGCCCCTGATGGTTCCATTTATAAAAGGAAGAAAGGGAGAATGGGTATTAGGGATAATTTATAGACTCTGCCTCAGAAGGAATTATAGTTCCTTATTCATCTTCCCTAAATGAAAGCTACACTCTCAATCTCTTGCTATAAATAATATTATCATTCTGACAAAATTTCTGTTCTTAACTAGTGCATAAATTTTTGATTTCCCTGGACTTTGGTGACCTAGCAACTTACTCCTTGACCTCTTAATCCATAAAACAAACCAAATTAAGGTGCTTACAAACAGTTTTTGATTTTATTTATTTATTTTTTTTCAGTTTTTGATTTTAATACATCTAGTACCTGGGAAAGTGGAATTTTTTATCAAAAACCTACTTTTTCTTTATTTTACTCCACTATTTAAAAAATCCCAAAGAATAATATTACGATTCCTCTGAAGTCCAACAGACCAAATCTGGATTGACAAGTAACATCCTGGTATTTTATTACACACCACTAAGAACACAGAACAATTTGGGGATTCTTTAATAGGGACAGATGTTTTACATTTAAGTAAAAATGCATAGTCATGCTTGAATTTACAAGAATTTCCTCATTATTGTTTAAAGTGAATGGGGTCTCCTAGGGATTAATAACAGCTTCTGGAGTTTCTCATCCTAGGTTTTGAGTGACTGTCCACAAGCTGCTCTGATTTTGGATTCATGGTAGTAGGGAGCTGGTGAACATGGAGACGAGCTGTCCGTCTGAAAGACAGACGCTAAAACTGTCCGGTTGCACGGTGTGCCCATCTTCACTTATTTGTTTGCCAGTAGTTTCAGGGGGGAGACTGAACAATGGAGAATGCTATCATCTTGCTTCTAGACAAGCTCAGCAGAGGCGGGCATACCAGGCGAGCATGACCTCTCTCTGCCCCTTTGTACTGTTCTTGCACGGTGGATGAAGTAGAAGAGTCTGGTTGGGTGTTTCTCAGTGTGCTCAGTGGCACCAATTGGAAAGCATCGGTTACTTTTCTGTTGCGTAGCTCGACAGAATTTCTCAGGAGGTCCAGATCTCCTACAAACCAGGACGTGATTTTCATCCTGAACTCTGACCTTTCATCCAATTTTTTAAAAAAGATGGATGCGAGCCCAGTATTGTGTGGGAGGAGTGGATGCTGTGAGGCTGGGGTTAGGAAGCTCGCTAGCTCCAAAGATGCCTAGGTGATGACTAGGTTTTTTCTGTAACCAGGACTGAAAGCCCCATCACCAGGAGACCCAAACAGCTGGGGCTGGTCCCCACTTTGACGGTGTGGATTTACAAAGAGGGAAAAGACTGATGATTACATTATCTCCTCCATTTTCCTGTGTGGCTCTGATACGCTAAGATTTGAAAATCCAGGAATTTCCCTTTAAAGAAAATCCTCTCAAAAAGTGATTTATGTATAAGACTACCATAGAGAAAGGCACACATGCCTTAGTCATGTTTGAAGATGTAAAGGAAGATTGCAGTTGGCTTAAATCACTGATACGCCTCCGAACCAGGGAATGAGTGAAGATGGCAGCGTGTGAGAGCCATAGAGTGGTGAGGATTCTTCAAACTGTAGAGTGTGTATCTCTTTTTAAAGAATAAATGTACAACAGGGAAACCACTCCCTCACACGGGCCCTGTACAATGCCTAGACCCGATGCTAAAATTTAGTACTAGCACAAAAGCTCGAATGACCGACAGCCCTGGTTTGTCCTAGACGGAGAGGGTTCCTGAGACACGGGATTTTCTATTTTAAACGAAGGTATAAATAAAATCTTTTTTTAAAAAAAGGAGGGGGGCGCCTGGGTGGCTCAGGTTGGTTAAGTGTCTGCCTTTGGCTCAGGTCATGATCCCGGGGTCCTGGGATTGAGCCCCAAGTCGGGCTCCTAGCTCTGTGGGGAGTCTTCTTCTCACTCTGTCCTCCCCCCCTCCATTGGTGGTCTCTCTCAAATAAATAAATCTTAAATAAATAAATTAATTAATAAAATGAAGGTAAGTCCTGGCTAAACTGGCATAAGTTGCTCACCCTAACCCGCATTACCAGTTCACATGGTGGAGTGCGAGAGTGAAAGGTACCCTGTGGAGAAGGCATGTTCCAGGCTCAGGGAGGGGCTCAGCTCCCCACAGGTGTATGGGTAGGTACACTAATGTGTACTACTAAGGCAGGTCCTCAGAGGCCAGGCTGCCCTGAACCCTGAGAGCGTCAACTCTGAGAGATTCCAGATCTGACGCAGCTTTCAGTGCTATGGTTCAGAATTATAGTTACCCTATATTCTGCTCCAGATTTCCTCTAAAGACCGCTGCAGGATTCATTTAGGTCATGGGGTGTGTCCCTATGGCATGGGAGGCTCTGCCCCACATACCAGGGAGCCCCATACAGAAGGGACATCTTGACTGTTATGAAACCACCTTGAAATAAAATGCACAGGTAGGTCAGGTTCTTCTGGGAGGGCTTTTTGTACAACTGTTTTTAGTGTCAACTCTACCAAAGACATTTAGAATTTGCCATGCCTAGCAATAATTAATGGCCCCTTTTACTGCAGCTCTGAGATGCAGAGAAGTTCGTGGGTCTTCCAAGGGACATGTTTCCAGTGGCTGGTCAAGTCTTAATGGTCACAAACCTCTAAGTTTAGAAGTGCCGTTTGGTCTCCCATGTACTACCAGGTCCACATTTCCCTCAACATTTTTTTCCAATTATTGAAGATGGAAAAATTCCCACTACCCAGAAATTATATGGCACCTTGACTCTAAGACTGAATTATGACAATTTGTTTCTAAAGTATGATCTCATAGTTAGAAGAAAGGTACATGTGGTTTTGCATAGCAAGGCTCTGGTGTCACATAGTTGGGTGAAAATCACACTTTGGACCCTGATCATTGTGCATAAATGAGGGTCACTGTCCTAGTCTGTCCGAGATGCTATAACAAAACACCACAGACTAGGTGGTTTATAAGCTGTAGAAATTTACTTCTCATGGTTCTGGAGGCTGGAAGCCCAAGATCAGGGTGTCAGCATGTTTGGGTTCCAAGGAAGGCCCTCTTCCTCGTTGCAGACTACTGACTTCTCACTGTGTCTCCACAGGATGGAAAGGAGACAGGGAGCCCTCTGGGGTCTCTTTTATAAGAGTACTAATCCCAACCAGAAGAGCTCTGCTCTTAGAACCTAATCACCTCCCAAAGGACCTGTATCCTAACACCATTACTTCGGGATTAAGATTTCAACATATGAATTATCAGGGTTGGGGGCTGGGGGGATACAGATATTCAGACTATGGCAGCCTACACCTCAAAGGGGTATGCTGAGGTTTTATTAGGTAACTTACGGCCTGGTACACCATATATTCTGAATAAATATTTCTTTTCTTCCTAATTCCCAAACCAGTGTTATAGGATGAACTTCTGGGTTGACTCTCTAATCTTGGAGTAAGAAGAGAAGACTGACTATTTCTGCACTTGCTATGCTCAATGGATTCCTGTAGAAGAGATGAAGACTGTTCTATTTATTTGTAGTTTAATGACAAATTAAGGACACAACCTTCTGAATTTTTTAGATCAATAAATATAATTTCAAACTACTTTCTCAATGACCAGTGGTCTTGCCTCTGTCAAGGATCTGCCAACATTTTATTTAACAAACCTATAAAATACTATAACTAGCAATAACTGTCAGGGCAAGTCAAATATTTAGGTACAAAATCACCCTGAATTTTAGAAATGTTATCCCCATGATCATTAGTGAAATGACTTAAGCTTTCTGAGCGCGAAACTACTCCCAAATCTTATTTTACAAACATTTTTGAAAACTTACTGGAATTATACTGCTGCTATGGTTATAGATTTTAAATAAAGTTACACCATGTTATCTGGAATCTAGACTTAACAGGCTCAAGTAAGGATTTGTTGCTCTCTCTAGAGTTTCTCTAACTTCTACATTTTAAGGGGAGGGTACACTAGATTTGTCATTAAGTAACTAGATTTCATAAACATGGGGAAAGAAATTTTATAGAATCCCTATCAGATTGACATAAAATCTAAAGATGACTCATGGGAAAGTAAACAGGGATTTGTGACACAATTTCCTACCAGAACTGTCATGATTTCTGGCTCCCAAACAGCATACATTTTTAAATGATCTGAAATAAACCCAGTTATGAGATGTAGATGTAATATATTGGATATATCACTTAAAATGTGTCCAACTGGAGTTGATATTTTAAAAGAAGAAAAGCAAACTGAATTTATACATTGTCAATAAAAGTCAGTATTAATATGGTAAGTCTGGTTTAATCAGTCAAAAGCAAAAAAAAATCAGTCTAATAATTAGTATTATTATATTATAATATATTAACATAATATATTAATAAGGCTCAATGCTTTTAGGATTGAATTTTTAAATTTAAGGTATTAAAGTAAACATAAACCTCTGTGGTCAGAAAATCTACAGACAATAACACATTCTGGGTAATTTCCTAAAAATTACTCTTGCATTATATTAATATATATATCTTTAATGATGTATTTTATTTTTTCAGTGTTCCAAGATTCATTGTTTATGCCGCATGGCCAGTGCTCCCCACAGTTTGTGCCCTCAGTACCCACCACCAGGCTCACTTATATTAATGTTTTAAAACAAAGACATGTTAAACACACAGGTATCAGACACCCTTCCCTCCCTCCCCAGGGTCTACAATGCTCTATATATCAGGGACTGGCAAACTACAACTCAGAGGCCAAATCTGGCTATTATTTTGATAAATAGTTTTACTGAAACACAGCCAGGCCCATTCACATGTACAGCTTGTAGTTCCCTTTGCTACAAGCATAGAGTTGAGTAGTTGCAACAGAAACCATATGGTGTTCTGGTATGCTGGAAAATGATTTCAAATAAAATGAATGGTAAAATCATTATTAAAAAGAGAAAAAAATACCCCTTGGTACTCTGGTTTAAAAGTTACCTTTTCGGGGCACCCGGCTGGCTCAGTTGTTAAGCTTCTGCCTTTGGCTCAGGTCATGATCCCAGGGTCCTGGGATCGAGCCCTGCATCGGGCTCCCTGCTCAGCAGGAAGCCTGGTTCTCCCTCTCCTACTCCCCCCTGCTTGTGTTCCCTCTCTCTGTCAAATAAATAAAATCTTAAAAAAAAAAAATAAAAGTTACCTTTTCAATATTTGAACAATATTTTTTTAAGGACTTCTCTTTAACCACAAAAACCTGCATCTTTTGAATAAAGATTTTAAATTTGAATCAGAAATATTTAGAGGTGAATGATTTCCATTTTAAATCCCACTATTTAGCAGTAAAGGTGTTCCCTGAATGAGACCAAGTGGCATGGTGGGCTTGTAACTGTGATTAGTGAAAGGGGGAGTTTCCAGTATGCCCTGTAACACAAAGACCTCTGAATTTTGATCAGCATATCAGTATGTTTTTCCAACTGCACCACATACAAGTCTCCTCTGCCTCCTATAGCTGCATACCTGAAACAGGCAGAAGGTCAAAGCCAGACAGACATACCCTTGTCACTGAATATGTTGACCATGAGTGAAATATTTGAGTTTATTTCTTCCATTAACATTATGGAGAAAAAACAAAACATACCTAAAATAGTTTGAAGGTTAAAGGCAGATATACATACCCTTGTCAGTGAACGTACTGACCATGACTGATGCAACTGAATTCACTTCTTTCACCAAAATTATGGGAAAAAAAAACCCCACAAGCAAAACTCAAGGCAAATCACTACAGCAATCTTAAAAGGAATAAAGGAGAGAAATAAATTCAAAAGTGGTCAAATGCAATGATCAGCTCAGACTTAACTTTCACTAGAAGCTATTTTTGGAGTCTCCTATTTTCACTGTTGAGTAAAGAAGGTTGTAACAAAAAGGATGTCTATAAGAAAGTCATGTCCCGCTAAAATGTAAAGTGACTGTGATTTGAAACAACTGTAAAATCGTCAGGTTATTGACAGCTGGAGAAATTCCACATGCTAAGCAACTCAGCTACAAAGAAATATTAGAAGCTTCAGATGAAAAATACACTTGAATCTTAATGGAATTCGACAAGGCTTGTTGCATGTAGGGCTACGCGGGTCACCAGGACACAAAGCAAACGCTGCGTTACCAGAACGGCATTCACCAGCCACAGTGATTTATTGAGTGCTTTAATAATACAAGTGTACATCAACTGATCCACAGTCAAAAGTGGCAGGTCCCTAAGAAATTTACAAGCACTTTAAGTAAATCAAAATACATATTACTTTGTTCAATCCGACAGTCTTCTGTGTGGGGGACAGAAGGCTAGTGAAAAACAGAGTCTCAGTAATGCACAGTGATTCTGATTGAAGCTTTTGTACAAAAACTTGTTCCCAGTAGCATGCACCCGCCAATAAAGAACTTCAGTACAAAAAATTAACCTAAGCACTACATTTAAGTAGAAATGAGATATAATTCTGAATTCGTGTTTTCCCAAAGATCACATAAAAGGAAAATGATCAAAATAAAACAAACAACAACAAAAAAACAAAACCACACAGTAATACAAAGCTTTGTAAGAAAGCTCTTACTATTACAGATCCAACATTGTTTGCACTGAAAACAAAAGTTCCCATCCATGTTGAGGTGGGAAAAAAAACCCCAAATCTTTCAAGTTAACAGAAATCAAAAAAAGGAATAAATTGAGAAGGCAGGGGGTAAGGGAGTGGGGAAGGGAGAGGGAATAGAGAAGGAAAAGGAGGAAGAGGAGGGAGGGAGAAGGAGTGGGGGATAGATGACATACCATCAGAAAAAGGTTCAAAATTTAATAAAAATAAGAAAATAAAAACCGAGGTCTTGGAGGGGTGGGTAGGGCTATTGATGCACTTGGTGAATGTGCTTGCACAGGTCCGGCGGGGGCAGCAAGCAGCAGGCCCCTATGTGGCATACCGCTTGGTCCACTGTCTGGCCATCCGGTCGTGCTCTGCTCTGTTGGTCATGTACTGTGTGGCAATGCTGCCCACCAGAGGGTCAGCTGGAAGGGAAGCAGAGTCAGGAGTCAGTAAACACCAGCGGCACTTCCTCTTTCAAAGTTGGGGAAAAGAGTGTCTGGAAATAGCCCTAGATCAAGAAGGAGATGCGGAGGCGGTAGGAAGCTGCAGCTCTAACCTGGACCAATGTCACTTTAGCAAAGACCTGTAAAGGACAGATCACATTTCGCACCAGCTGCCCAAAGAGTCATCTACTTGTACTTTTACTGATGGCTGCTGTCATTTCTTAACAGGCCTTATTCTCACTCTTTGTTCCCATTGCACAATTCTCACCCCACTCCCCTTGTTTTCGGGGAGCTGTCTCACTGAGAACTCTTTGGGAAGTATTACAGGTGCAACAGAAACACCACCATTTTTTTTTTTTTTTTTACTTACATTTATTTTATTTTTTCAGTGTTCCAGGATTCATTGCCCAGGCCCCACACCCAGTGCTCCATGCAGTAGGGAAACACCACCTTTTAACAATCTACTGAGGCTGCTGCTGAAGTTTCCCAAGCCTTCTCTCTGACAAGACCCTGCTTACATTTTAACAACCCCTACTTCTGTCTTCTTGGACTTGCGCTATGCTTGTTACATTTATTTTAGGGAGAGGCCAGTTTCTTACATTCACTTATATCACAGACAACTTAGAGTACCCAGTATATGCGTTTGTTCAGAACTTCTACCTCTCTGCCTACTCTGTGACTCTTCTCCTTCACCTGCCCAAATGCTGAAACTGAAACCATCACATAAACCAACCAGGTTCAAGAAGATTTAAACTAGTACCAAATGCCTGGAAATTGGCTAAGATACTTGTAAAAAAAATGTGGCCTTTCAGTTCAGATTCAGTAATGACTTTAGAGTCTAAAGGGCCAAAGAGAGGGCTGAGCCACATTTCTCCACCCCTGAAAAAAAAAACAAAACACCTTATTCTATTTTTGGCAGTCTAGAATGCAAAAGTTTGAGTAAAACATGTCACTCAAGACAGGTGTTTAATTGAACAGAATCTCTATTAGGGAAATGCACTAAAGATCCATCTGTGCCTAAATTACTGACCAAGGTAAAGGACGAGTGTAATGTCAGAATGACCAGTGACATTCACACCCTGTCTCAAATCGTATTCTCACAGTGTGGGCAGATGAGGAACAAGACAGGTCTGTCATTTCAGCTTAAAGGAGGAAGAAGGGGACAGAAGAAAGATAGCGAACAGGAAGCTGTGGGTGGGAAAAGGTGTTACAATCAAGTCTTAATATTATTTCAGTAGGGGAAGAAGGGAGAAAATCTCAAAACAAGTTAGAGCACTGATAAAAATTAAGATTTACTGTGCAAAAATTTTTTGTATGCTTAAACAATTAAGATTAGATTTCTTTCAGAGTTCCTTTTATTTTTGCAAGTTTGGTTTTAAAAAGAGTATTTTTCCACCTGCAAAATTATACATGCTAACTATAAAAGCAATATTAATAATAAAAACTGCCTCAAACAATACACAAGATAGAAAACTATAAGTGAAGACCATCTGTAAGTTTACTCACAGAGAACTACTATTAATAGTTGCCTTATATCTTTCCGGACTTCTTCTCTAAGTACACAATTTAAAAAAGACTATACTTTGGGGCACCTGGGTGGCTTCAGCTTAGGTCATGATCCTGGGGTTCTGGGATCGAGCCCCACATTGGGCTTCCCACTCAACCGGAAGCCTGCTTCTCCCTCTCTCACTCCCCCAGCTTGTGTTCCTTCGCTAGCTGTGTTTCTCTCTGTCAAATAAATAAAATTTAAAAAAAGATTATAATTTATAGTCTGCTTTTGTAATGTTAAAAACTCACTATATGGTAAGTAACTTTTTATATCAATAATTAAAAATCTACATATTTTTAGTATTAACCTGACTAACCGACTTCTTATTTAGTGGCATTTGGGTTCTTTCCAATTTTTGGTTCTATAAACAACAATGTTGTGAGGAACATTACTGTGCATACACTCACAAATTTATGCAAACCTGAAATGTTTTTAAAGTATAAATGAATAACATAAAAGTATAAAGTGAAGGAATTTAAAAATCACATGTTATTAACACCAAGTAGTTCTCAGTAATAAATGTTTTGCTGAATAGAAAATTAAGATTATAGGTTAGTGAATCAAAACTACATAAGGTAGGGGCACATGGGTGGCTTAGTCAGTTGAGTGGCCGGCTCTAGGTTTGGGCTCAGGTCATGACCTCATGGTCCTGGGATCGAGTCTTGCACTGGGCTCTGTACTCAGTGGGGAGTCTGCTTGAGGATTTTCTCTCTCCCTCTGCCCCTCCCCATGGCTCGTGCACTCTCTCTCTCTCTAAAATCAATCAGTCTTACAAAAAAAGGAAAGCAAAAAAACCATTAAAAATCCAAAAACAAAACTATTCAATATATATGTAGCAAATGACTATCACAGTGAATTTAATGGAAGACACTACTTTTGTAGTATTTATAATTTTACATGTATTCATAATTACAAATTTTGCATGTATTTATATTTACAAACCTAAGTATAGATGAATCTTACACAGGTTTCATATTTCATGGATACAGTTATGTCAGGGATGTAATAACAGTCTCTAAACATAAATTACTTGCTTATTTCTCTAACAATTTCTTTCTTAAAAAAAAGGAAAAAATTCCCATCAATTTGGGTTTCTATTTTCTCAAATCTTCATCAATCTTTGATATTATCCGCTATCAGTCTTCTTCCCCTTGAGATACCACCTTACATCAGTCAGAATGGCCAAAATTAACAAGACAGGAAACAACAAGTGTTGGAGAGGCTGCAGAGAAAGGGGAACTCTCTTACACTGTTGGTGGGAATGCAAGTTGGTGCAGCCGCTTTGGAAAACAGTGTGGAAATTCCTTAAAAAATTAAAAATAGAGCTACCCTATGACCTTGCAATTGCACTACTGGGTATTTATCCCAAAGATACAGATGTAGTGAAAAGAAGGGCCATATGTACCCCAATGTTCATCGCAGCAATGGCCACAATTGTCAAACTGTGGAAAGAGCCAAGGTGCCCTTCAACAGATGTATGGATAAAGAAGATGTGGTACATATATACAATGGAATACTATGCCTCCATCAGAAAGGATGACTATCCAACTTTTGTAGCAACATGGACTGGATTGGAAGAGATTATGCTGAGTGAAATAAGCCAAGTAGAGAAAGTCAAGTATCACATGGTTTCACTTACTTGCAGTGCATAACGGGTAATATAGAGGACAGTAGGAGAAGGAAAGGAAATGGGAAATAGGGTAATTCGGGGAGAGAAACGAAATATGAGACTTTGGACTCAGAAACAAATGGAGGGTCTTGGAGGGAAGGGGGTGGGGGGATGAGAGAGCCTGGTGGTGGGTACTGAGGGCACGTATTGCATGGAGCACTGGGTGTGGGGCATGGGCAATGAATCTTGGAACACTGAAAAAATAAAATAAAATTAAAAAAAAAAAGAAAAGCCACAAAATTTATCAGTGGATAAGTTAAAATTTAAGTCTTCTAAATATTTTGCCTTGTTCACAGCAATTATTTAAATTTTTGAAAAGAGGAGCATGTTTACACAGCACAGGGTTAGATGATTTTAAGAAGTTCATTCTCTCAAATACCAATGCTGCATGTATTAGAGGTTCCTTGAGGCTGAGGAACAGGATTTACAGCATGAGCAATGGAAAAATCATGGAAGTGTGAGTTGGTATATAACGCTCTTCATTAACTAGACCTCAAAACCACATCTCCTCACCTGTTTAATAAAAATGCCTTCACTTCTATTGACAGAATACTAGCTATGAAATACCTGAATGAAAATGTAAGACTGAAAGACTTTTGACAAGGGGCAACACATCTTCCATTTTCTCTCCTCTCTACTTCCTTGTCTCACCTCTGCCTCCCTACACAGTTCCAGGTACAAAGAAAAGCTGTTTAGTAAGTGCTTACTGACTGAATAATCACCATGATTATTTGCAAGTTAGTGAAGGGTGATCATACTGAGTGGTCTGCTCCCTCTCCCATTTCTTTGAGATCTGCGGTCTGTGCACTTTGATTCTGGAGAGAAAGGTTTGGAAAACTCCTGCAGCTTTATCTCCAGGCTTGCCTCCTTCCTGGCTGGGGCTACACTGGGTACCCTGCAAGTCAAACAGGTTTAAAGTTTGCCCTGAAAAGGAGGGAGACAGGAATCAATACTAAAGAGGATAAGCAGCAGCTGTATGACAAGAAGGAAGTGGAAAAGACAGGCAGACTACTGAACTGTTGAGTGACTCTACTTGCAAGGTCAAAGAGCATTCTATCGTGGTTGGTAGGCAATATGGGAAAAATAACATGGAAAAAAACCCCTGGAATCCCCCCCCTCCCCGCTTTTTTGAAGATTCTTATTTATATATTTGAGAGAGAGCCAGAGAGCACGCACAAACAGGGGAGGGGCAGAGAGAGAGGGAGAAGCAGACTCTGCTTAGCGGGGAGCCCTAATGGGGCTTGACCCTGGGATCATGACCTGAGCCAAAGGTAGATGCTTAACCGACTGAGCCACCCAGGAACCCCTGGATTCCCTTTTCTTAAGAAAACATATATATTCTTAAAAAACCAGAAACAAAAAATAGTACAGAAAAATGGACAAGGGCAGGGTATGTATCTTAGTTCTGCTAGTAACTGAGTCACCTTGGGCAAATTATTTAACTTCTCTGTGCCTCAGGTTCCTCAACTACAAAATAGAGGCAATATTTCCTAGAATGTTGTAAGACTTAAATGAATTAATTCTTGTAATGCACATAAAAATTGTTGCTATTTTCAAAATAAAGACTGGCAACTAAGTGTTGTTATGTAATATACTTTAAAAATAGAAATCTGAATGTCTTCGTGTAAACATTCTCTTCAGATAAAATCCAAAAGTCCTTAGTCTGGCTCCCTAGATCTTTGATCTAGACCTAATCTTCCTAGCCTGTCCGCATGCTTGCAGCCAGAAAAAACAACTTGCAGCTTCTTCAGTAATCCCTGCTCTTCCATAGGTCTGCACTTTTACTTTTGCTGCTTCCTTTGCTTGAAGGCTTCTACTCAATTCTCAACATTTAGCTCAAGCAAAACATCCGTGGGGATCTTCCTAGCAGTCTTACATGTCCCATATCTGTTTCGTCTATTCCTACCACTATCACTGCACTGAGAATACTGCCTTTCAGTTGTCTGTTTACCTGTCTGTATTTCCCACTGGACTGGAGCCTACACATTCATTCACTTGTCAAATATTTACCGAGTCCATACTCTGTTCTAGGTACTGGAGAACTAGGGCTATACAAAATCCTGCCTCATGGGACTCTGCCTGTCACTCTGTTTCCCTCTTGTTAACTCCATTTACTGCATGGATGTAAGTACAGATAGAAGAACATAAGATAAGTAAGTAAGGAACACAAACAAAATAGCAACCATAAATAGTAGCTACTCCATATGGCATGTGTCCCTGTGTAGCACTAGCACTGTAAGTTGGTTCATCACAGAAGTTTCTTCTCTATACATGAATTATCAACAAGCCAGAGAAAGGGACCCGAGAGTGATTGTGGCAGCTTTCTTTCACCTTTCTCCTGTTATTTTTTTAAAAAGATATTTTATTATTGAAATTTGTGCTTTGCATTTTACCATTTCTTGGATTCTTCAAGACTATAAATTACTGCTTTGCCAGCTGTTCCGTTACACCTGTGATTAACACTATTCTTTTAGCTACCCATCAAGTCACTGGAGGCTTTCTGTGTATCTGCCTTGTAATGATTTTTGTCTTTCATGGAATTTTTCATTGGTGGTTTGGTCTAGCTTAGTTTTCTTTAAATCTTTTATAAAACAAAAGAGTAACAGATGCTCATCATAATAAACTCCAATAATACAGAAGTACGTATGACATAAAAAACACTACCTTCTTCCCTCTAATATCCTCCATCCCAAGGTAACCACTGTTAACAGTTTGATATTCATTCCTCCACATTTTTCTTTATTTATGTTTAAATCAAATGGTAATCACATAAAAAACATTCTGCAACTTTCATTTTCCTTTGCAACAATATACTGCGTTGCATTTCTAAGGCAGTCCAAATAGACCTAGCTCTAATCACAGGGCATTCCTTTGTGGTTATTCAGCAGTCTGCCATTCTTCTCCTGATGCACATGTAACTTTGATCTGATTTTTTGTTATTACAACTAGTATCACAGTCGTTTATAAATCTTTGAGCACATGGTTAAGTCCTTCTGGAGGGTAGATTCTTCTAAGTAACAGTGCTGGACCAGAGAACACACGTTTTAAACTTTGGTAAATACTTCTGAGCTGTCGTCAGTCAAAGGACATACAATTTACCTTGTTCCTAAGCATTCTCAGCAACACTGCATTACCTATCATTTTTTTATTAGCTTAAGAAAAAAAATCTGTAATTGTTGTAACTGCATTTAACTTGATGCTTTATTAAAGTTTAACATTTTCTCCTATTTGTTCACTATTTTTATTTCTTTCTCCGTGATTTGTTTGTTCATGACTTTTGTCTATTTTCCCCCTACTAACATGAAGGAACACTTTATATATTATAAATATCAAGCATGCACTGAAGTTTAGCTTTTGTATTCAGCCAAAATCTGCTTTAGTCTTTGGAAGACGAAATGGACAGATGCCTCCTTTGATGTCATTTCCAGCTTTATTGAACTTGTGGAGATCAAAGATCATGTAAGTTATCATCATATTTAATAGGCATGATGCCATCAATTTTACTCAATGGTACGTATCTGAATACTGGTTTTAAAATGTTCAAAGTGAGATGGAAGAGCAGTTACCATATGTGAAAATGCTGCTAGAACAAAACACGTCTTAGCATTGTCCACTGCATAAACTAAGACTGATGGGAAAGGTAACAACCAATGGCTCCTGGGAAAGTGGCACATCCAATGATTGTGGGAACTAGCAAGCAATGTAAATATATTAGAAATTAAAATGTGAGAGGTAAAAACCCTTATGTGTGTTTGTGAGACACTTAGAAAGTGTTTTCTTTAAGTACTGCACATGGCTTCAGTTCATGGGAGCGCTTTAATAACACTGCCAGCGAATCTGAGTCTGGGAGTTGAGAAGGGGAGTTTTTACCTTTTTGTAAGTGAGAGAGGGGAAGGAAAGTTTCCTGATCCGGCAGCAAAGTCTCCACTACTGGTAACCTACACTGGCATAAATAAGCCTCCCCTCCCAATTCATGTTTTTCATCAAGTGAAACATCCATTTAAGTATTGCAAATACGCAGAGGACCCATCTAGGAGTTGGCAGGGCTGAGAAATTATATTACTACGTCATCATGACAAACTTCAAGTATCCTGAATTTTTAATAAAATTATAATATTACTTACATTCTTAAAATAAAATTTCATATTTACTGTTGTATCTAAAGGGATCACTTTATGATAGGAATAATCAGTCTTGCCTTAGGCTGCTCACTAATTTTAACACTGGCTGTTCAGTATTCAGCCAAAATAAATTCAGTCACCTCTAAGAATAACACTATTTATCCATTATATGTGGATGAAATATTTTTTCTGTGTATCATTTGTCCTTTAACCTGATTTATAATGCCTCTCTTTCCTTAACATTTTCTGTTTGATGTCATGCTTATGGACACTCACCCTGGTATTTTAGAAGTATTCCTTGTATTTACATATAATAATTTTTATGTGCAATGCTAGCTTTATCATACACAAAATTTCTATACATATCTGGATTGGATTCTGTACTGATGTTCTTTCAATAGATTAATTTGTCTTTTGCTTTATTTGTTCCACCTGCTTTTCTCACTATAGTTTTATAGTATGTTTTGATATCTGGTAGTATAAGTTCTTACCCTTTCCCATTTTTTTTTTCCTTCACTAAAATTTTATTTGAAGACTCCTAATCTTGATGAGGTTAAGACTTCGAGTATTTAAAGCTATTCCACCCCATGAGGATAGGAATCTTATGTTTCTTTTGAAGAGTGTTATCAAGATTTATGAATATCTGAATTCCTCTGGGTCTACTAATTAAAAATCAAGTGAGTAGGACAGAGTTAAGGTTTTTGCATTCCGGAATGTGGGGGAACCAGACTACTAATTATAGGCCTAGCCCAAACCAGAAAGATTGTTAAATACCCTGAGAAGACACACACTCCTATGTGTGTGTGCGTGTGTGTGTGTCAAAGTGATTTAGGAGGAAAATTATCATGTCTGTGATTTAAACCGAATGGTGCATATTACCAAACAGATTTACATTTGAAAATGCTAAACAGAACTGCATACCAGTCTAGTAAGATATGCTCTTACTCCAGAATTAACTACTAGTAATGCTAAAAGAGGCAGAGTATCCCAAATTCTAAAGAGACCATCAATACATTCCATAGAACTTACTTAGAGAAGATGAGCTGACTCTGACACCTCATGTATCTATAATAAAATATGGGAAAGGAGAGAAAGGTTTGTGGGGATACTGAGCTACCACCTTGGCAGTGTGGTGTGTGGTAGTGGAGCGTCTCTCTCTCCTCCTCAGCAAAATAAAAAGGAGGAGAGGATGGTTTTTTCCTTTCAAAGCCATGCAAGGTGGGTAACGAGAGACCGACCAAGTAAAGCCTGGGGTGTTTGCAAGAAGCTGGCTGGAGTGTCATCCCTGGCCAGAGATTTGAACCAGGTATGAGGTGATTTGCCCCTTGACTATCTGATTAGAGAGAGGGAGCAGCAAGGAAGCAGTCTATAGTGTCTTTGCCATCTCATCAGAGTCTTATCAAGAAGGCATCTTCCCAAAGGAGGAGACTCCAGTAAGAGGCCCTTAGGAGAATGCTATCTAGAACCAGCCCGCAACCCATTTTTAAATTTTTAGATATTTAAACACAGTCATTATTAAAAATTCAAGTTACAATTAAATAATTTATAAACAAGGGTAATACTTAAAACTCATCATTTCTTAATTATTTTACTGCTATGATTATTATTCTCATAAAATTTTTTATGCCTACTCTATCTATATGGTGCAGAAAAACCAATGTGCTATCACAGTTTAAGGTCATGCATGTAACCTAAAGGAGGCAAATGCTACAATTTAGGACTTGGGTTTATTGTTTTGTTGATTTTCTGGAGCTAAGAAAGTGATGGATAAAATGCTAATAATGCAGATTATACCTAAAAGTATAGCATGTCTAGAGTCCTTACATTGTGAATAGCATAAAAACTGGAGGTTATATTCGTCCAGTATTTGAACCTAATTCAGCAAAGAAGTTCTTCATGACACTAACAAGTGAAATTCGAACATTCTTCTTTATTTCATTTTTGTCTTAATTCTTAAATGAAAATATCATCCAACATTCATGTTAGAACTACACTCAGTCAGTTGCAACCATAGGATGGCTATAGATTTTAGAAGAATCACTGAATCACTTCTAGGACAATCAAATGACTATATGAAATTTACATTAAAGATTATTGTATATTTTATTATCTGTAAATTGTATACTACACATTCTTTACATCAGGAAAATGTATAATAAACTTATGTATGTGCATATATATAGCCACATACCATCACCTGACTCCCACCCCTAGTCAGCAGTTGTAAAATATTTATTGGGACACCACAGGAGAGGGGTTATTAGGAGGCTGAGCCAGGGCTGGGTCTTCCACATAGGGGAACTGGGTAGCGAGCTCTCCAAATTACACATGTGAAGCAGCATTTTGACACCTGTCACCCAGAAGACATGGGTGGCAAGACGGTGCTTGCCAAAGAAGCAGGGAAAATAATAACCATGCGAGATTAGGTAAAGGGACACTGTTCTCATTCATTACCTAGCCCCCAGCTGCTTAGGAGTTAGGCCTTGAAAAGGAAGGAAAAGGCAGTATTTGAGAACCAGACCATGTTCCATCCACTCTGATGGGAATGGAGGAGAAGAGTTAATTTAAATCAGGTATGAGAGGAGTTTAAAAATGGACCAGATTCACCTTATAATAACTGAAAGTGACCTGGATGCTACGAGATCTGTTAAATATTATTAAAGAATAGAAAAAGCAAGATTCAACAAAACAGGGCCTAAGGCAGGAATGGGAGAAAATTAAAACCATTCCATATTAATACCCACTGAATTGAGACTGCTCAATAAACAATACAAAATACACTGGCTATAACTTAATACTGTTGATAAAATATCTTAAAAAATTTAAAACCTTACCCTGTAAGTCTATATAGCAGTGCTATGTACATTAAATCAATGTGTGTTTTGAAATATAGTGTTCTATTAGAATAGACTCCTCTAAAGAACTGCACAGATGGTGCATTCCTCCCGAGAAGTGATCGGGTTACAATTCTAGGCTTAGTTAAGCAATAATTTCTAATGAACTCTAAGAAAATATCCTTTCAGTGCAGGACTTGTTTAAGACACCAGAGATTCACACATTGCTTTCCCCAAAATACTACCATAAAGAGCAGTTGCTGCAGCAAGCAGGAAAGAGTCAAAGATGCCAAGATGGTAAAACTGGGTTTTTTAAAAAAGCAGTTTCACTGAGATGTAATTCATATAGTTTACCCAATTAAAGTATACAGGGTACACTTCAATGGTGTTTAGTACATTCACAGTTATGTAACTACAACCACAATCCATTTTAGAATTATTTTCATTACCCGAAAAAGAAACCTTGTACCCACTGGTGGTCATTCCATATCTCCCCAAATCTCCTAGCCTTCGTATCCAGTAATGTGCTTTCTGTCTCTCTATATTTGTCTGCTCTGGACATTTCATAGAAATGGAATCATACACATGGAATCTTTTGTGATTGGCTTTTTTCACAACATGAAACGTTTTCAAGGTTCATCCATGTTGTAGCATACATCAGATCTTACTCATTTTTTATTGCCAAATAATATTCTACTGTATGAATAGACCACATTATATTTATCCATTCATTAGCTGATGGACATGTGGGCTATTTGCATTTTTGGCTATTATAAATAAAGTTACTACGGAAATTGTATACAAGTTTTGCTTGAAAATGTTTTTATTCCTCTTGGTATATACCTAGGTATGGAACGGCTTGATCAGATGATAACCCTAGGTATAACCATTACAGGAACCGCCAAAGTGCTATCCAAAGGGATTGCATCCTTCTACATCCCTTCTAGCAATGTGTCAGGGTTCCAATTCCCCATGTCATCGTCAACATCTATTATCTGAGGATGGCAGATTTTATTTAATTTTTTTATTACTTTAAATAATTTATTTTATTTTTTCCGTGTTCCAAGATACATTGTTTACGCACCACACCCAGTGCTCCATTGCAATACATGCCCTCCTCAATACCCACCACCAGACTCACCCATCTCTCCACCCCCTCCCTTCCCAACACTCAGTTTGTTTCTTAGAGTCCAAAGTCTCTCATGCTTTGTCTCCCTCTCTGATTTACCCCAGTTCATTTTTCCTTTCCTTCTCCTAATGTCCTCCATGTTCCTCCTTATAGGATGGCAGATTTTAATGAGAGAATAGCTTATTGGCCTATATGTACCATGTATCCAGTTATTTATTTTTTTAAATATTTTATTTATTTATTTGACACAGAGAGAGAGATATCAAGAGCAACAGGAATATAAACAGGGGGAGTGAGTGAGGGAGAAGCAGGCTTCCCGCCGATCAGGGAGGCTGATGTGGGGCTTGATCCAGAACCCTGGGATCATGACCTGAGCTGAAGGCAGACACCCAATGACTGAGCCACCCAGGTGCCCCATCTACTTTTTTTTTAATTTATTTGAGAGAGAGTGAGCGAGCACAGGAGCATATGTGAGTGGGGGTGGGGGGTGGGAGAGAGGGAGAGGGAGACAGACTCCTTGCTGAGCAGGGAGCCTGACATGGGGCTTGATCCCAGGACCCTGAGCTCATGACATGAGCTGACACCAAGAGCTGGATGCTCAACCAACTAAGCCAGGTATCCAGTGATTCAAAAATATAAATTCTTTCCAGCCAAGCATGGAAAACAAATTATTTTAGAGTATTTTTCTTATGATCTCTGGCTGTGAGAGACTGAAGATTATCAGGATCCTGTCTTCTACTTCTAACCCTGCTGGAAGTAAAAATAACAATAATCTAATGAAACTTGTTTGCAATGCACACATTTTCTTTAAAAAGATATATTTTTATTCCATAGTCCTAAATGTAGTCTACTCACTACACACAAGTATTCTAACTGATCAATTTTCCCCTCAAATATTCTCTCTTGTTTACACTATTCAGTAGCTAAGAGTGGGACAAGAGAATTTTCAGGGTGAGTGTGAGTACTGCAATCTTGCCCGAGATACTATCACACATGTCCACAGTCTCCACTGCATCTATCTGGGAATTTGGACTTGAGTCCAGGGATATAAATAACTCAGCTCAGAGCCAGAGCTGGACAAGAATCTCAGGGGTTTCAGTTTACCAGATCATCCTGCTTTGCCTTCGAGTGCCGGAAATTTGTAGTTGAGGCAGCCATATGGATGCTGTCCCTGCTGAAGGTGTAGGCTTTGATTTGGGCAGAGGCTGCTCTTATCCTCTCCTCCAAAAGGAATGTTGTTGAATTCTCTGCTAAAGTTAGAACCCAACCATCACCCCTGTCTCTCACTGTGCTTGCCAACTCCCCTCTCTTGGTGAGAATAGGCAGTTTTTCTTTCTCAGTCTCCTACCATAAAATCAGCAGTGTCTGGGGGCATTGTGGAGGATCAGTTGGTAAATACTTAATAAGTGAATTAATGGGTAATCAGACCCACTGATTAGGATGAAATTTGGTTTGTAGAGGCATCAAGTTCCTGGCATCTTCCTTCTCATGCTTAAACCTAAATGACATTTTTATACCTATAGGATCAGCAGCTCTTCAAGTTGCTGACTTGAGACAATAAACATTTGGGCAGCCCTGGTGTCTTTTTTTTTTTTGATGATTTAATATTTAGTTATCTCTGCTTTGGGTCTAGAGCAGGCAATATGATCTATTTCTTATATTCTCTTGCTTTCTTCAAGCATCCCTATCTCCTTTTCTTAGTCCTTGAAGGTTTCAATTCTTGTAATTCATAAAGATTTTTATAGTTAGTCTGTATTCAGTAGTTTCCTGTTTTATTGGCAACTTGCCTGAACTTGAACCTGTTGTTGTTTTATCCCCTTGGGCAACATGTTCTCCCTTACTTCTGTTTCAGCCAAACGGGCAGATCTATTTCTAGGATTCAAACTCTTACTGTATCCTTCTAATATAGGTAAAGAAACATGTCCGAACAAATTATAATATATCATAAGTGGTAAATTATTTTCCATTTTTCTGGTAACTCACTGGCTACCATAAACTCACTAAGTAATATTCACTGGTCTTAAAATGCATCCTTCTTGTTCACCAAGACTGGCTTAGGGGAGGGGCGCCTAGGTGGTTCAGTTGGCTAAGCGACTGCCTTCAGCTCAGGTCATGATCCTGGAGTCCTGAGACTGAGTCCCACACTGGGCTCCCGGCTCCACGGGGAGAGTCTGCTTCTCCCCCTGAACTTCTCTCCTCTCATTCTCTCTCTCTCTCACTCTCTCAAATAAATAAATAAAATCTTAAAAAAAAAAAAGGGAATCTTTGGGAGACAAGTATAGCCAAGTTCACATAGTCACTAGGACCACTATCACAGTGGCTAAGAAACTAAGTCCTGGGGATTCTGATTCCTAAATATCTCTTGGCTCTTCCCCTCCTCCTCCTCTTCTTAGCCTCTGTCATCTCTTATCTGGACCATCAAAATATGTTCTTGAACATCTGTCTTCAGTCTTTTCACTCTCAGATGAACTAAACTTAGGCCTTAAAGGCACAAATCTGGTCATGCAAGGTCCCCCTTTCAAAACTTTCTATCCCTGTCCAACTGAG
This sequence comes from Spilogale gracilis, assembly GCA_004023965.1. NCBI lineage: Eukaryota > Metazoa > Chordata > Mammalia > Carnivora > Mephitidae > Spilogale > Spilogale gracilis. Next base: position 30,088 of record PITA01014757.1, read on the forward strand.
CTTCCTTCACTATACCCATCCTCCCATGAGAACCCCAGTGGAAAGGCTGAATGTGTACAAAGATGCACTTTTGCTAAAAACCTGTCTGATGTCCCAGATTGTTTTTACACATTAAATGGTTTTTTCAATATCTTAGTCATATTTTTTTCTTCAGTAGGGACTATTCTAAGGTTTTCCTTCCTATTTAATTTTTACTATTTCTGGAGGAAATATGTTTTCAAAAGAAGTAAACATATTAATGTAAGAGGACACTATAATATAGATTATGGTGATTATCATCGCCCCAAAAGAATAATTCATGATAAAAAAAACTTTGTGCTAAATGTAAAGTGCTGGCCTACATATTAAAAACATCAATGCAAAGAGGTTTCTATCTTAATTGCTTAGAGCAACAACTCCTGACAACAGTTTGGTCAGTCTATACTGCCCTTGTTTTCCCTAGGGAGATCAATCTGTGCAGAAGAAGAAAATACAAGCCACTGATCTCATGGTGAGGGGGTGGGCTGGTGTTAAAACACAGAAAGGAGGAAAGAAAAGAGGTGAGACAGAGGCACTTAACAAAGTTACCATCTACACATTAACTCCTTAAAAATAATACTTAACTATTTTTTTTCTTTTTAAGTTTTTATTTTAAAGTAATTTCTACACCCAATGTGGTGCTTGGACTTAGAACCCCTGAGGAGCAAGAGCTGCATGCTCTGCTGAGTCTGCTAGGTGCTCCAATAATGTTGAATTATTTGGGTACATTCACTTTGTCCCAAATGTGAGGAAGGGGAAAAAAGATCAAACTGCTCATTGTGGGATTTTTCTAATCAGCATTTTAAACTGGATATTAAGCCTTTTCAGACTTAAGCCAACTTCTCTCTCACCAGATGGCCCCTGTAACTTCCCTAGGGTGGAAATCTCAACTCTGCTTCCTGCTGCTTCCCGAAGTAAGTTTTTGATTACTTCTAACAAGCCCTGTTGGACTGGCCTCTCTCACCTGCTGACCTTTCTTTACTTTAACACTTCTCAGCGGAGCTGCCAATCTTCTTAAAAAAAAAAAAAAAAAAAAAAGCCAGGCCTACCTATTTTGGGACAAGAACATAAATCAAAACTCTCCAACTTTCCCGCTCTTCACCACAGTGTAGTAATTCCAAGTTGGGCCTCTCTTTAACTGATTGCAAGCACCTTTGAAAGTAGGGGAAATGCAGCTTGTATCTGGTTGGCTCCCTCCCCATTTGGCTGACTTCCTGGCATATTTCCCCCTCCTGGCCCGCAGAGACCTCTCTCACCCAGAGGAAACGTTCATTACCTGATCATAATGTGACTGTCATCTAAGGTGCCATCTTTTCCACAGTATGCACATTTTCAAAGAGAACTATAGAGACCACATTTAGCACAAAGAAATGAAACTAACAAAATATAATTGGGACAAAAGAGTTTGTGCATAATTCTGTTCTGTTTTTTGACTAAAAGGAATCTGGAGTTCTTCAGATCACAGAACTGAAAGCCACCATCCACTCTGCCACTAAGGGGCCCAGCACAGTGTCTGACACACAACTGTATCTTTTTCATCCCCTTCTCAGAGCCTGCTTTTTGGTGTTTACTTTTTATGTAGTTAGATGTGCTAGTCATTCATGGAAATCTGACCAGCACTGATGCTTTAATTTTTCAAATGACATTTTAATATTTGTATTCTACTACTTTAATTCTTTCTCCAAGGTACATCATTAAAAGTGAGAAAACAGGTTATAGAAAGCTGGCTTCCTGGCTGTGATCATGCAGACCATTTAATGGGTGGGAGGGACCACGCTTTTTACCCTGTAGATGATGCTGACAAGAGTTTACCTACAGGGGTCTTAATCCACCCCACCGCTATATTTATTCAAGACTGGTCAAACTATGGGATTCTTGGTTGGAAATTCAGAGGACATTCTTGAGTCAGCATGAGATGGGACATGCTGAGGCCCCAAGTTTTAAATGATGTGTGGTGGGCACAGTCACAGGTCCCCAGATGCAAGGCTTCATCTGGAGTATTTTTTTGAAACTAAATTTTGGTGTTAAAATTGAATCTGGTAACCACCACTAGATTATACAACCATATTTAAATTCTAAAATAGTTATTTTTACAGCAGCCCTATAAAGTTTAATTTATCCCCTTGCCCGGAGAGATTTAATGAAGGCTTAAAACAGTTCCACCTATTTTTCTATAATTGGCTACATTTGTTTCCAGTATAAACATGCTAACTAGATTTGCATAGCGATTATATGTCTAGAGCTGTATTTTTTGGTGGTAGTGGTGCGGGTGAAGAAAATGAATAGACCTACTGCCCCTAAACAAGAATGAACTCACATCTGCATAGACAATTATATTTTCACTTGCAAATTAGGTACCATTTGTACCTATAAAGTTTTCTTAGTTTAAACAGCCATTCTTCAGATACACACATAGTGATTATTCTTAGGAATGATGATTCTAAAAATATACATCTTTTTTTCGCAAGGTTAAATCAACCCACTAGACCCATTAGTTTTGCTCCGTTTTGTCCGAGATCATGAGAACAAATTTTTGGTCCTGACACAGGCTATACCGTCGTACTTAGGTCTATAAAAACCAAAAGAAAACAAAACAAAAAAAATCCTCAAACCAAACCAAAAGAACAACAAAAACAAAACAAAAACACTCAAAAACCAGAGGTCTCACAAATATAGCCCTGTGGTAAATATATGCCTCAAGGACTATTTATGATGAACAAAATTAAGAGAATGGATGTTTCTTTTAATTTTATCTACTTGCCACATTTCACTTATAGGATACTTTTACTGAGGATTCTTGTTTACATCCCTAAATAATCAATCTGAAGTTTACTGAATTATTCAAAAATTTTTTTTATTCCAGATAAGACACTAAGTTAAAAGTTTCAAAAAGAAAATCAACACAGAAAAGAATATGAGCTGCTCAGCACACTAGGAGAGACCTCCAGTTCCATGTTAATACAAAGATAGGGAGGGATATTGAATAGCCTTTTGGCCTCTACATGAGAATATGCCCACTCTTTGTGTGAACAATGACTATATTTTCACTTGCAAATTAGGTCCAGCTGGTACCTATAGGGCTTTCCATATTTAGATTACTCAGTTCATAATTGTAAGGATTAGTAATACATAAAAATAATATTAGAGAACTATTCTTATAAAGATAATGAAAGAATTAAGCATCAGCATTTTACCAGATTAGAGATTATTTCTAATGTACGTGCAAGCAAACCACAGTGGTGTCAACTCATGTGAAATATTTTAACCAATCTTTAAAAATTCTCATTGGAGGGACAAGCAGATGTTTGTATCCTTTATTCAGTGTTGCACCAAAAAAAAAAAAAAAAAAAAGGAAGGAAGGAAGGATGTATATACTGCTCTCATGGCAGGACAGACCAGGCTGCAGGTATTAAACACAACCATATCTTATTTCTGGAGGCAAGTATTTAAGGTTTGTTTAAAATCGGAAATGAAATTAGCTTAGTAATTTAAGTCTAATTCTCATTTGTACTAAGTTCAAGTCTCTAGTATATAATATCTGACACAGAAAGACCCTCAGGTAATCTAGTGTGGGGGTGACAGGTCATGGCTAAGGCTGACTGCAGGGCAGAAAAATGAATGTTTAAAGTCTCCCATGCTCAATGGCTCTTTAGAATTGCCTTGTCCCTGCGAATGATGTTAAATGTTTAATGAAATGCACTTGGATTCCTCAAAAGGTGCATGGCTCTACTAATAAGCCACCTTCAAATTTATAATGAAGTTATAAACCAAAATAAAAATGAGTCATTGTTTCTCCAGGGACAACACAGAACTTTAGTGCTTCATTTCATTAGCTGGCTATTTTTAATCCATCAAAACTGAAGTCCATGAGACACAAATATGTTTAGCCCATACCTATACCAAATCATTACATTACACTTGTGTTGAGACTTAGTTTTCTGATGATTTATTTGACTGATCTCATTAGAATTTCTTAGGAAATGGTATTTAATTTATCATGGGAATGAAACTGTTATAAAAATTTTGTTTTAGATTTTCACCTAGTCAATAAATAACATTCAGATGAGCAGATTTTGGTGAACAGAAGTGTGAGAACCGAGAAGCCAACATGCTCTGCCTGAACAGGCATGGCATTATCCAACTAATGGATCCTAAGAAACTATATGTCATATTCAAAAAGTTGGTACTGATCATCCCTCCCATTCACCTACAATATACCATAAGTTAGAGTAAGGATGAAATTCTATAAATAGCCACAAGGTGAGTCCACTTTTGGGAAAATCTGCTGATAAGATGGTACCTTGAACCTCTTTTTTTCAGGAGACTGATTTTTGGATGGTCCAACATCACATTAATTATTTATTATTATTATTTTTAAAAAGATTTATTTATCTTAGAGAGAGCACAAGTGAGTATGTGCATACAAGCAGGAGGAACAGCAGAGGGAGAGAAACTCAAGCAGAGTCTGTGCCAAGTGCAGAGCCTGACATAGGTCTCAATTCCACAACCCTGAGACCATTACCTGAGTCAAAACCAAGAGTTGGATGCTCAATTGACTGAGCGACCCAGGTGCACCCATATTATTTTTAAATGAGTCTCAGATTTAGGCATCAAATTGAAAACAAATGCATGTATACTTATAGATAAGTCTGTGTAGTATTGCTGCGGTGCATACAAATTAGGGGTAGAGGAGAAGCAATAATAAAGTGAAATACGGTTTTTGTATGCTTGAATTTATTTGGGCTTTCACCCTATACTTACAGAATGGAAGATACTAGGCAATGTACTTTTGAGGTCGGAGAATGAATGTGCAGATCAGACATGGTAACTCTGATAGTAGCCTGAAGTCATGGTGAAGTATTTTGGCAACTAGGTTTTGTTAGGGCATCAAGCCATTAGTGGCTTTGGAGGACATATCTCATTAGGCGGAACCAACCCTTGCACAGCTACTATTGTTGGTTTGCCTTTGTTAAAATGATCTATAATATAACCTTCAAGGGATATCAACCCAGAGTATAATAATGAGAAATGCAGTAAGACAGCCATTTTGACATGTTCCTCGCGGACGGAGGCTGACCTAGTGTGTTGATGTCAAGATACACAAAAAACTAGATTGACTTTCTAATGGAATTTGTCACATCCTTATAAACTTCAAGGAAGGCTACTTAAGCCTCATTTGTGTACAAGAAGGTAGAGAAATAGAATGACAGACTAACTTGCTAATAAAGAACTGAGAATTTACTTTTGAAAAAAGTTATGGATGAGGTCTGCTAAGCTCCTTGTCTTTGGAAAACCGAGTAAATGACTAGGAAGTTGAATCTCATAAATTGTATGAAATACATTACTGATAGGTAAAAAAAAGGAATAAGGTTACAGAATATACCGATTCTGTGTGCAATATTTCAGAATCACGAAATGTTAGCATTTGTTTTAAAACTGTATAGGATTTTATTTATTTACTTTTTAAAAAAGATTTTATTTATTCATTTGACAGTGAGAGAAAGCGAGCGAGAGAGAGAGAGCGAGCGAGCACAAGTAGGGGAAACAGCAGGGAGGAGAAGCAGGCTCCCACAGAGGGCCCAACATGGGGCTCGATCCCAGGATCGAGATGTGATGCTTAACCAACTGAGCCACCCAGGTGCCCCTGTGTAGGATTTTAATAAGTTAATTTAAAATATAAATTTTGGGGCACCTGGCTGTCTCAGCCAGTAGAGTTTGTGACTCTTGATCTGAGGGTCATGAGTTTGAGCCCCAAGCTCAGTGTAGATTGTTTAAAAATGTAATCTTATGTATATAAATATATAAATTTTGATGGTATTGAGGAAGAAATGCTGGATTCCTAAGATAAACACAGTTTAGCCACTTGAGTGACATAAAGGATAAAATTCTAAAGCATAAGTTTGCATTATATATTTTAAGGATGAATGTTTAACTTCATATAAACTTGGTGAATGTACATACTACTGGTGTTAAAAAAGAAATAACAGGCTCAAAACGGAGTCTCTTGTGCTCCGCCGCATGTCAGCAAACCAAGATTTAATACCTAACCTAACTGCTATTTCAGTCCCTCCTAGCAATAGAATCTTAACTGGTCAGTCTGGAATTTCCTGGTCGGTACTAGTGAGGTAATCACCTGAAGACCCCTTTCTTCCCCCGAAGAAAGCTGGGGTAATCTGCTTTTTCCTTATTTCTGCCTCATTCTGCTTATGAGAGCCTTCTATCGCATTCAGTTCCCTGGAGCTCCTTGGAGCTCTTTTCTATTTGCTAGACAGGATGCTGCTCAATTCAAGAATCATTGACTAAAGCAATTTACTCAGCTGAATTTTGTCTAACACTAATTTCACCTTAAATCTAGGATCAACTGGTTTTTATCACTGATACAGTATCAGCAATTCTAATTTGCTTTCTTTTTGTATTTATTTCTGAGGTTTTTGTCAGGTACTGCTTTTGATAAAGCCTTCTCATCTCTCAAAAATTCAACAAGTATTGTTAATGATTGGAAAAGAAAATAACAGGACAGAGGCTTTTAGGAAACCAAACCATTTCCTCCAGAAACAGATGTCCAAATTTGGATGGCTATGTGCAATCCATTTTAAAAGGTGTGCCAGTTTATTCATGTAAATAGGTTAAAAATCATTGACCAAAACAAAGGCACCATAGTTATGACTATAAGCGTACTGAAGTTCTTTGACAAGACATTAAAAAAAAACTTAAGACACTGTGATGGAAAACTGCTTTATTCCATGCTCACAAGTCATGCTACTTTGTAGTTATCCTCTTTTTGCCTCACAGGGTTATAAGCTTTATAATACCACTGATTCTTATTCTAGCATTTTGTTTTACTAATGTGTGACCAAAGATTTCTATCATTCCATTAAAAAGGAAATGCAGAGCATTTTGGGCTATGTTAACAATGGAAGCCTGTCAAGTAACTTACAGATTTTGCTACCTTACTTATGGAACATAGATTAATTTTATGACTGATACAAAAGAGAAATTCCCTCCCACCCTAGAAATCACCCTCAAATAGATAAGAAGACCTTAGGGTGGATATAATCAAGGTGATTAAGTATCAATAAGAAAATGTTTCTTATAAATTCAGAAAATAAAGGACTTTTTAAGCATTAACAATTTTGTATGGTAAATATTAACATATTTTGGAAAATGCATTTTGTTATAAAATGACTAGCTCCTATGGCAACATGTAAATGTGTTAGGAGTTAAGACGACAGGCTGAAAATAGCAGAAAATGGAGGAAAACAGGCTTCTAGAATTTTAGTCATCCTAGAGGTCAGTGTTTTTCTGGTTGATTTATGACCATGGCTACATGTTCAAAGCCTTGAATGGTAACTCAAGAGCATTTCAGTCTGTGCTTCATTTATGTGGTGAAAAGTGATGGAGAGATGAAGTTACCTAGTAGTGATGCCACAAAACGTTATATTCTTAAATGTTCAGAAGTACAATTTGTAAAAAAGTCATCACAAAATAAGAAACAGTGATCCAGAGAATTCATAATGAAGAGAACCAGAATTCCTGATTGTGCAGAAACTAAGCCACAGGGTGGGAATGCACACATAAACACACAATCCTTTCTGTGTACATCCTAACAACTTAGTTGTCAGGTGCAGAATTGATCAAACACAAAACCTCTTCTTGGTGACTTCCCCTGTGCCTCAATAATAGCGACATCTTAACTTAGTCAAGCAGATATTTACCATGAGCCTTCTATAATGCAGGACATCTTGCTGGGAGTAAGGATGTCCTCCTGCCCCTATGTCTAAAATTTAGGATAAAACAAACACAAGGTCCTCCTTCAAGACCAGTGGGCAGTGCCACCACCATAAATTATGAAAATCCAGGTCTAGTCAACACCCACAGTCCCGTAGAAATAAGTATACAATGCAGAATATTTTTATCAACATTCTGACTGAAACTTTAAATATACCCTGTATTAGTGTGCTCAGGCTATTACAACAAAATACCATACAGTGGGTGGCTTGAACAACAAAAACTTATTTCTCACAGTTCTGGAAGCTGGAAAGTCTAAAGTCAAGGTGTGGGTCATTTTGGTTTCTAGTGAGGACTCTCTCCCTGCCTTGCAGACAGCCACCTTCTTCCTGTGGCAGGAAGAAAGAGTGCTTTCTGGTGTCTCATGTAAGGACACTAATCCTACTAGTAAAGGCTTCACCCCATGACTCTGTTTAACCTTAATTACCTCCTTATTATCCCTATCTTCTAGTACTTTCACATTGAGGGTTAGGGCTTTAACCTATGAATTTTCAAAGGACACAGTTCAGTGAGTAGCACACCCTCAGAGGCTGTTTTTCCTGGGCCTGGGGGCCATTTGTAGGAAGCCATGTTTCATACATCCATACTCTTTTCCTGATGTGCAAGTCCTCTCTGGTCAGCCATCCTTCTCACATTCTCATCCATACATTTTTTTTGTCCTATATTCCTTCAGGATAATCCTCTCCAGCTGCCCCCATCCTTGCTATCCACATCCTCTCCAAGCTCCAGCGAGACAATATGTTATTTTATGGATGTACCCTCCTTATTCTGGACCCACCCTCCATTATATTGTAATAGATAGTAGAATATTTCCCATAGTGGCAGTGATCATAGCCCTTGTAGAATCTCCTGTAGTGTTCAGTATAGTTCCTTCCAAGTTTTGGCACTAAAAATAATGTGTTGAATTGAGTGCCTGAGGATTCTCTAAAATTATAGTAATTAATAATAATTGCAATGGCTATTTATTAATAGGCCAGTTTTAAATGACTACTTTTATAGTTAGTAGGAAAATTATTTAATATTCAGAAATCTGTGAGAATAATTTGTTTGAAGGCAAGTACATAAACAGAATACTGTGAAAACATTGGGGTAGATGAAGAATAATTTGCAAAGATTGCTAACCCCTGGACATTCATTCAAGAGAGACTTGTAGAGTGCTATTACAATGCTAAGAGCAAGATATCCTATAGCTAGAGGCATCCTGGAAAAGATATCAGAACCTTATAATCACCAATCAATATTGGCAGATGTATTACTAACCCACAAGAAAATGGATGCTACACAGAATATATGCAGGGAGCACTTATATATTACTCCTGTCTTTATAAAGGTTCTGAAGTCCTTCAGAACTATAAAGGTCGTTTCCTCTACCTTACCCTAAGCTGGGCAATCCTGAGCCCACAATTTAAATTGTGTTCCTAGAGGAGATTCTAAGTGATGTGTACATTATAAAATGTGCATGTGAGTGTGCTACAATGTACTTTGGTGATGAATAAATCAGTTAAGAACAAAGCCATGTTTGAGGGTGATTTGTCTTAAACCAGCTTTTGGAATCTTGCCCATGCAGAGGTCTCCTCTTTCTCTTCATGATCTCTTTGCACAGCTTGCTCAGGTGCAAGGAGACAAGGCACCTTTATTTGAGGCAGATAAAAGGGCAGTGGAATGTGTTGAGTTCGCCTCTTGGATCTAATGTGTTTGGCTATTAAGGAAGGATCCACCCTCGTAAGGGAGTCTGATGACTGAGAAAGAGTGGAGTTACTGTTATATCATGCCCCATTCCATGCTTCTACCCCTTCAATTAATGGTGTTGCATCTCCTACCCAGTCAAAGGGCTGGACACTGAAGAAATGCTGATAAAAGCATTGTGGACTCCCTGTAAGGGAGCACCCTGTACCCTAGCCACAGAATTGTGTGCGTGGAGGGGTTTTTAACTGCAGGACATCCTGGTGGAGCAGGCATCCCGAGGCAGAGGGCTTCCATCATTGGTCACCGTGGCCCTCATGGTGAATGAATACATGTTCTGGCCACAACTTCAGGTTTTGTGATAATTTGAGTATGGTTAGACTCCTGTATTTTAATCTTCTCAAAAGCAGAAGGATTTAAACTGAGTATTTTAACCATTCCCTCTTTCTTTCCCTGGCCTTGGCCCTGAACCAGAGCTTGGAAATGTTTGTTGAACAACCAAGTAACTGAGCTTCAGGCATCAATACGGTGTCCATGCATAGAAGCCACATCTCAGATGTGTCACACAGAGATCGTGGCTGGAGCCATGTAAGCCGGCTGTTCAGAGCTTAGGCTCCAGAATCAAACTCTTTACCTGTAAATAAGTTCTGACCATCCTTACCTGGACAAATCACTAGAGCTCTCTGAACCTGTTTTCTCACTACAAAAAGCAGATGACATTAGTGCCCACCTCATAGGGTGGTTGAGAGGATTACATAAGAAAACTAATGAAAAGCACAGACTATAGTGCCTGGTACTCGGTAGGCTCAAAATTAGCAAGCTATTGCTGTTATCACCGTATTCATTACTGTTACCACTGCCAAGCCTGGCAAAGAATAGGAGAGAAGTTACCAGCCATGACTTACCCTCACTGCTGCCTGGGTGTTAATGCTGCTGCATTCATTCCATTTCAGCTGCGTCAGCAGGCAGAGAGGACTTGCTTCTCAACATTCCTGTCTTTTCCATCCTGGGTCAAACTGTTACTCAACCTTTAGGTTAAGCTATTTGGTGTCCCTAGGGAGCTTCTTTCTTTTTCTCTCTCTCTCTGTCTCTCTCTCTTTCTTTCTTTCTTTATCATCTATCTACCTATTTATAAAAGATTTAAAAGATAAAATCTTTTAATCTACTTATTTGACAGAGAGAACAAGAGAGCACAAGCAGGGGAAGCAGGAGAGGGAGCCCAATGCAGGGCTCAATCCCAGGACCCTGGGATCAAGACCTGAGCTGAAGGCAGACACTCAACCATCTGAGCCACCCAGGTGTCCCTAGGGAACTGATTTTAGAAAGTCGATGGTGATCCTCTTGTTTTATTGTGGTAAAATGTACGTAACATAAAATTTACCATTTCAATCATTTTCAAATGGTACAAAGTCAGTGGCATTAAGTGTATGCACACTACTGTTGGATGGTGGTTCTTTTATTCATTTTTTTAAAAGGCTTTATTTATTCATGAGGGAGAGAGAGAGAGAATGAGCATGGGTGGGTGTGTGCACAGGTTCGTGCACAAGCAGGGGGAAGGGCAGAGGGAGAGGGAGGAGCAGGCTCTCCACTGAGCAGGGAAGCCCACAGGGGGCTCAATCCCAGGACCCTGGGATCATGACCTGAGCTGAAGGCAGATGCTTAACTGACTGAGCCACCCAGGCGTCTCTGGATGATGATTCTTGAAGGGCAATCTTTTATGGCTTCCCCAGGGACAACCTATAGGACATTTTCCAGTGATGACCATGACAATGACCTGAAGAGGGGCTGCCTGGGGGCAGATGCCGCAGTATCTGCTTCCATTTAGGCACTGCCTCACATGCAGTCTCCATGCCTTGGTACTAACTGAGATGTACTCAGATCTTGGTCTAAGTTTTTTCCCATCATAAAAACATTTGCTTTCACCGGCAGTGAAATCATTATGGTGGCTGATGAGAACCCAACTGTGGTCATGTGGATTCATAATTAAGACATGAAGTTGGAGCTATTTTTTTTTTTTTTAAGATTTTATTTATTTGACAGAGAGAAACACAGCCAGAGAGGGAACACAAGCAGGGGGAGTGAGAGAGGGAGAAGCAGGCCTCCCGCTGAGCAGGGAGCCCGAGGTGGGGCTCGATCTTGGGTCTCCGGGATCATGACCTGAGCCGAAGGCCATTGCTTAACCAACTGAGCCACCCAGGCACCACCTGGATCTAATTTTTATTTCCTGGGTCACAAATAGAAAATCTACACTGTAAATAGATTGTCTGGGGGTGGGATGACAGCATGGGGGATAATAATGTTATCACTTATTTGACTACTTAAATTGCATAACACCTACTGCCTCTATAACTATTTAAAGAATGTTAAACTAGAGAACATTTAAAAGAGAAAACGTCACAGCCATTTAAGAATTTTCTTCTTTGTGTTAATAAATTTTTCCCATCCTATCTTTTGGTTGATTACTATAAAGGCAACGTATGTCACTGAAGTGATATATTAAAATAAACATACAATACATCTTTTAAAAGTAAAAATTAAAATTTCTCAAAAAGCATTCTAATTTCTATTAGGAAAACCAGAGAAGACATAAGAGGGCTACATTTTCCTCTGATGCCTAGTAGATGAAAGATGATGCCTATTCCTTTGCTCCCTTGTTCTCAAGAGGGCACAGCTCAAGGAATCACTTTGCTGACATCAAAAAGGAGTTGGAGCAACACTTCTTTACTAAAAACCCCTTGAAAAAAGTGGAAATTACTTCTCTTTTAATTCTCTTTTAAATAAAATGTGTTATTTTTATTTCCTAATGAGTTTCTAAGGCTCTGTAAATTAACATAGTACAAGGAAGCAGTAAATGCACACATTACTAATTATTCATTTAAAAAAAAGTAATTCCTCAAGACACAGAAAGGAAACTTCATAATTTTAGGAATTAGTCACCAGTGACTTGAGTGAATGGAAACAGGCTGATGCTTTAAACCTATAAAGAGGTACAGAGAATATTCACAAAGTATAGTCCTGGTAACACAACTTACTGCAAGTTCAAATAGAATAGTTTTTTTGTGCCTTTCTACCACAACGTAAGTTTCTGCCCTGTTTAACATCTGGTATTTTGGTTCTTATTAAGCAAAAGACATATTAGTCAATTCTCAAGCATTTACTTTACATGAAGGTTAAGACCTGGACAAATTTGAAAATATTAATTAAAAAATCATAATGCTTCAGAAGCTAAATTAAAAGCTTGCCCTTTCGTCAGCTAAAATCTAACTTTAGGCTTTCTCATTTTAATTTACTGATACTTATTTAAAACAATTTTTAATTATATAAAAATTTAAAATTATTTCCTAACCCTTAAAAATTCAAACAATAAAACAAATATAGAAGTAAATCATGAACATTCTCTCTTAACCTTATACCTTCAAATTCCAATTCCCCAGAGGGTAACTTTTAAAGATTTTATTTATTTATTTGACAGAAACACAACCAGAGAGGGAACACAAGCAGGGGGAATGAGAGAGGGAGAAGCAGGCTTCCTGCCAAGCAAAGAGCCTGATATAGGGCTCAATCCTGGGACTCTGGGATCTTGACCTGAGCCGAAGGCAGATGCTTAACGACTGAGCCACTCAGGCACCCCCAGGTAACTGTTTTTTTAACAGTCTTGTATGTACATTTCTAAATTTTTTCTATGCATTTTATAGTCATGTGTGTGTTTGTGTGTATGTTTATGTGTATATGGCCAGCTGTATTTTATTTTTTTAACAGATCAAAGTACATACTATTGTGGATTTGCCTTCTCTCTTTTTCAGGGTCACAAGGCATCTATTTAACCATTCCCTAATGATGCACTGTAAGAACTTCCCCAGTTTATTGCTTTTATAAATAATGTTGTGCAGTATTCCTTGTACCTATATCCTAGAGTATTTGCGAGTATTCCCAAAAGTGAGATTGCTGGTCAGAGGTTATGTGCATTTTACATTTTGATAGTTGTTTCCAAATTATCCTTAAAAAGGTAGTACCAATATATATTCCTAACAACTATGTATAAACATGCTTTTCCCAACACCCTCTTCAAACAGGACGTTACTAATCTTTTGATTGTTGTCAATCCAGTGATTAAAAAAAGAAATCTCATTTCAGTTGGTGTTTACTAGAGTTTGAAGATCTTTTCCTATGTTTCTTGGTTACATTTCTGGTTCTATGCATTGCTTGCTTAGATCATTTTTCCAATCACTTACCAAGTTGCTGGTTTTTCACTTGTTAATTTATAGTTCTTCTTCTTTTAGGCATATTAACTCTCTGCCCATTATATATGTTGCAAAACTGCTTATCTGTGAACTTAGGGTATTTTTGCCATATAGAATTAAACAATTCTTACATAGTCAAATCTGTTGATCTTTTTTTTTTTTAATGCTTTTTTTTCGGGGCTTTTATCTTGCTTACAAAGGCCCTTCTCCAATGCCAAATTTTACTTCAGAATGCGCATAAGCTTTGGTATGTTTTATTGGAAAGATTTTTTGAAATACATTTACACCCGGTAGAGAATTCTAGGTTTACAGTTTTTCCTTTAGCACTTTAAAGATATAGTCTGACCACCCTTTGGTTTGTACAGTTTTTCAATAGACATTTGCTGTCATTACTATCTTTGCTTTTTTTGTAATAAAATGACCATTTTTTTGGGGGGGGCTACTTTTAAGAATTTTACTTTATCACTCTTCAGCAATTTGACATGATGTGCCTGGGTGTGACTTTCATGTTTCATCTGCTTGAGGTCCATCAAGCTTCTTTGATATGTGTGTTTCAAGTTCTCATCAAATTCAGAAAATTAGCAACCATTATTTAGTCTAATTCTAACATCCGTGTCAGTTCTGGGTCAATTTCCAGTAAGTGGTTATGACCCTTATCATGTGTCATCTTTTCCTGCTTCTTTGCATGATGATAATCTTTGGGTGCCAGACATTGTGGACTTTACCCTGCTGGGTACTATTTTTGCATATTGTTTTTAAAAAATTAATTATTAAGTTTTTTAATTTTTGAAATCTTTTTTCCCCCCCTGTGTGAGAGAGAGAATCTTAAACGGGCTCCATGCCCAGCACAGAGCCCAACACTGGGCTCAGTTTCATGACCCTGAGATCATGACCTGAGCCCAAACCAAGAGTCATATGATTAACCAACTGAGCCACCCAAGTGCCCCTTATTTTTGTATTCTTATAGATAGTCTTGAGCTTTGTTCTTGGAGACATTTTAACCCTGTCTGTTTTTGCTTTTATGACGAGGCAGGTAGGCTAAAGCAGTGCTTGCTTAGTCTAGGGCTAATTATTTTCCACAATCTAAGGCAACTCCTTCCTGTGTATCCAAATGTACCACGAATTATGAATTTTTCTAGTCTGGCTGATGGGAAAAGGCACGATTTCCTTTAATCCTTTAGGATCGTTCTTATAGTATAAGGCCTAAAATTAAGATTCAGCATAATGTGCTGCCTCAACACCTCAGGCAAACTGGGAAGGCTTCAAATGGCATAACCACACATTCTTTTCCTGATTCTGCTTCCAGGAGAAGGGCCCCTCGTTGAATAACTCTCTTTATCATGGACACCAGGAATAGTTCCTGCTTATCCCTGAATAGTGGGACTCAGTTTCTTGTCAGTCTGTGGGATTATTCAAACAAACCAATCACACCCTTCTGTGGGAACCAGGGAGTCCTCTGCACTCTTGAGACTACAAAGCCTGTCTCCCAAAACCCTTGACTGCTCCCTCTGTTGCAGAATGCCATCTCCAGGTGGCCTTGCAAGATGTGTGATATCCTGTGACACAAGGCTAAGAATGGAAGTGACTAATAAGCTCTTGTAAGTCTCAGCTGTCCAGTGTTGGGTGCCAATTCCCATACCCCTCAGGTGGAACCCTTCCCTCACGAAGGTGGCAAAGAGGGGAACAAATCAGTTGCCTGAACTTGGGTGGTTTTCTTGTATACATGTGATCCATACTCTCGAAGATACTTGAGGGGTATCTTCTGCAGATATTTGGAGTTCCCTCTATGTGTGCGGCTCTCTCTTCTCTGTACTCTATCTTATGAACTCACTGCCTCAATTTTCTTGGACTCTGTTCTGTTTGCTCAACTTAGAGAATCTGCTGGAGTCCACCCTGGTTCCCCTTCTAGTGCTACGAACTGAAACTCTCACAGGGCAGTAGTCTAAGGGCCCACTTTGTTTCGTACGGTGTATCAAGGATCACAGACCTTTCCTGTCTGAGCTCTGTGTCTTGAAAACCATGGTTTAATTTATTTTGCCTCTTTTGGTTGTTTCCGGAGGGAAGGTAAATATGATTGTCCCTGTTACTGGGAGTAAAAGTTCCTCCCTTTATTTTCTAAAATATTTTTTCTTTCCTGACTGCCTTTTCTGGGACTCCAATTATAAGTATGTTAAATAGCCTGATGTCATCTCACAGAACACTGAGTCTCTGTTCATTTTATTTTTTAGACTTTATTTCTCTTGTTTCACTACTGATAGTTTCTAGAACTGTGTTCGCTTTTGTTGTTCAACTTTCTTTTACTGTATGCAATCTGTTAATCCCAGCCAATGTACTCTTAACATCAGATTTTATATAATATATATATATATATTTAAAGATTTTATTTATTTGACAGAGAGAAACACAGCCTGAGAGGGAATACAAGCATGGGGAGTGAGAGAGGGAGAAGCAGGCTTCCCGCCGAGCAGGGAGCCCGATGTGGGGCTCGATCTCGGGTCTCCCGGATCATGACCTGAGCCAAAGGCAGTCGCTTAACCAACTGAGCCACCCAGGTGCCCCTATATATATATATATATATATATATATATATATATATATATATATATATATATAAATACATATAAATATATATATATATATTTTTAAAGATTTTATTTATTTGTTTATTTGACAGAGAGAAACACAGCAAGAGAGGGAACACAAACAGGGGGAGTGAAAGAGAGAGAAGCAGGCTTCCTGCCGGGTCTCCGGGATCATGACCTGAGCCGAAGATAGTCGCTTAACAAAGTGAGCCACCCAGGCGCCCCAGATTCTATATCTTTTATCTCTAAAAGTTTCATTTCCATCTTCTTCATATTTTGTTTTTCTCCTCATCATGTTTGTGTTTTCCTCTACCATCTTAAGCATATGGAATTTATTTGTAATAATTGTTTTAGCATTCTTGCCTACTAATTCCATCATCTCTGTCATTTCTGGGTCTGGTACTATCGATTACTTTTTTTCCTGGCATTTGATTCTATTTTCCTGCTTTTCAAATGCCCAGTAATATTTTATTGGATGTACAACATTGAATTTTACATTGTTGGGTGTTGGAAGTTATTATATTCCCTAAAGAATGTTGTACTTTGACCTAGCATGTATTTATTTGGTCAAAGTTTGATCCTTTCAAGGTTGCCCTTAAATTTCCTTAGGTAGGTTCAAAGCAGTCTTTAGTGCAGAGATAATTTACTCCTAATATTAAGGCAATATTTTCTGAGGATTACAAAAATTCCTGCTTATTGGGAGGTCTTTCCCCATCACAGACAGCCATGTGTGAGCTTTAGGAATTATTCGGCCTACTGCTTTGTGCAGATTCTTTCTCTGGCCCCACGTGGCTTTTCCTGACATATGGAGAGATCTAAACTTAGCCAAAGACTTGAAGGGCTCCCTTTTCAGTTTCTGGGCATTCTCTCTGTGCAGTCCCTCTTCTCTGGGTCTCTGCCCCACAAACACAAGCCATTTGGGTCTTCCCAAACCTCTGTCTCTGTCTCAAATCAGTGAGACTGCTGGGTGCTCTTTGGTTTCTTCTTTCTACCACAGCCTAGAATCTACCTCTTGACAGTGAGCGGGGGCAAGCATGGGGCTCATTTTTTTCTCCTCTCTCAGGAATCTTCGTCTTGGGATGAACAATGGTTCAGTGTCTGGTTTTCTAGTTGGTTAAGGTTAAGGATATAAATCTAATTCCTGTTATTTTTTTGTGGCCAGAAGCAGAGGTCTACTCTGCTTTATTTCAAAAACATTACAAACAATCCAGATAATAAAGTAGATCTAGTTCAGTAATTAAATTTACTTAAACCTGGCTAAAGATAGCTAGATTTCACTCCTACCTTTGCTACACACAGTCTCTGAACTTCAGGAGTCTGTGATCTGATATAATATCTTGAAAATTTTAAGCTGTGTTGGGATCTGAGACAATTTTATACAGGGTAAAAGCAAAGGAACAATAGGAATGGGAGTAAAGATTGAAAAAGGCTTGGTTGACTTGAAATGAGGCAAAGTTTCTTGGGAAGTTCTTTGGTTGGATGGGGCTGCATACAGGTGCACAAGTTTGTGCACTGTGTGGGCTGTGAATAAAGAAGCAGGCTTCATTTTATAGATGATAGAAGATAACATTAAATATGAAAATTTTTTAGATTATAAAGGTAGGGGCCTAAAGCCAATTGAAATCATTAAATCAAGTTTGAATTACAATTCATTTTTCCTATTAGTTTTCCTTCTAGAAGGTAAATTCCATCACATATGAAACTCCAAACTCACAGAATTATGAATAAGCCATTTAAAAGATTTTGTGCAAGAAATAAAGTGGCTTTTTTTTTTTTCAAAGACATTTCAGAGGCCAGGTTCACTGCAACTTGCAGCTAATACAGACCTTCAGTTCAGTCCTCCACACAAGGACATTCAAAGCCTTCAAAATGTCTACAGAGGTCTATACACACCACTTTATCTTTACAATAATGTTGCAAGATAGTCAGGGTCAGAAGTACTATCTTAATTCACAAATGAGGGCACCAATTTTTCTAGTGAGTGAGAGAGCTGGGCAACACTCTAGGTTTCTTGACATCTTCAAAATTCAGTATAATTTAGCTCCTTTGACTTAATCTTTTTTAACATGGCAAGGTACAACCTTCATTGTGCTCACGATCTACCTGATATTGATCAGTCTAGCAAGGAGCATCATAAGGCTTGCTGAAAAGATGCATGCATGCAAAGGTATGTCACTACCACTTAGAGAAGTCAGGCATAAATGCAGTGAGGGGCAATAGCTTAGAGCTATACAATATAAACCATCTTACACTGTTAGATTAACTTCAGTGTTGTATTTATTTCAAAAAAATTTTATTCATTTATTTAAAAGACAGAAAAGAGAGTGAGCACAAGTAGAGGGAGAAACGGACTCCCCGCTGAGCAGGGAGCTCCACGTGGGACTTGATCCCAGGACCCCGGCATCATGACCTGAGCTGAGGGCAGACACTTAACCATCTGAGCCACCCAGGTGCCCCTCCAGTGTTTTCATTTAAAGCCTTGCCACCATACACAGGACAAAGTTTCAGATATTAAAATGAAATTATTGTCCTATGCATGTGATACTGCTTTGGCAATGCGACTTACAGAACACAGGGCTTTAATACAATTTCCAAACTAGATTTTAAAAAGCAACTGTTTAAAAAACATAAATAGAAAATCAACTGTTTAACTGGAGGAAAAGGCCATGGCATTAGGAAGGTATGTACTGGCTAAGATAGCAACAACTCCAACATTACTCTCACAGAGTTCAGCCACATTTTCAGAGTTGACACCATAACCTTTTCAGAGTTGATGGGTCACTCCTGCCCTGGCACACGAGATGGACAGGAGTCATTGCTTGGCACGCAAAGTGAAATGGAATATTCCAAGGTTATACTAGAGCAATAGACCCTACAAGCTAAGTTATATGATTACAGAGATAATACTAAATAAAGCTCTTTTAAAATAAATCCAAATAAAAAATTGTTTGGATATCCTTCTTTCTTGTTTTAAAAACCTTTTTCTGGGTGAAAGAAAGGTTAAAAGAAGAGGGAGAGCAGCAGGTGACCAATTAGAATAAAAAAAGAAAAAAAGAAAAGCAGCAGCAGAAAAACAAAAAGGTTGAAGATACAGAAGAAGGGAAGACACTAGCTAAAAGAAAAAGGGAGAAAGGAGGAAGACAAACCAAGGATGAATATACCACAAAGCTCTGTCCTAAGGAAATAAATAGGTGCTGGTCCATTTCACTCTGCCACTAACTCCAGCTCAGGGATTCTCATGGAGGATAAGGATACACTTCAGGCTTGAGGAAGGAGTCAAATCAGAGCCTGGGGTGAACCTGGAGTTTGCACGTATACAGTAGATGAGTTGTGTTTTTATTACAAACTATAGGAAGTAAAACACAAAGGAGTACCTGGGCTAATGTGGACAAGCTAAAGATGAGTAAGAAAGCATGGCAGGGTCACAAAGGCTGGGAAACAGTTATATATAAGAAGTTCTAGTCTCTATCTCTTTCAGAAAATGATATGGAATTACATTACTTCTCAAATGATCTCTGATGTGGTTCATTCTCTTTCTCTTAATTGCTTCTTCTCTTGGAATTTGTGAAAGAGGCAGTCTGTAGAAGGCAGTAATGAACAAGCTGATGTGAGAATGAAAGCAGAAGCCCAGTGGTCCACTCTGCTTTGGTTATTTCTGTTTGCAGTCAGAAGGAAAAATCTAATGCTTTACCTTAAGAGTATCACTATTCCTTCCAGTCTCCATACCTGGTCCCTGAGGACAACTACTAACAAAACAAAATACAAAACAGTTTCATTGACAATTCCTCTGTACCTACAGATTCTTTAAAAGTCAGTGTGATAGGGGTAACCTGGAGGACAGTGGGAGAAGGAAAGTAAATGGGAAGTAGGGTAACCCAGGGAGAGAAACGAAACAACAGAGACTTTGGACACAGAAACAAACTGAGGGACTTGGAGGGAGGGGGGTGGAGGGATGGGAGAGCCTGGTGGTGGGTACTGGGGGCACCTATTGCATGGAGCACTGGGTGTGGGGAATGGGGAATGAATCTTGGAACACTGGAAAAAAAAATTAAGTAACAATAATAAAAAAAAAAAAGTCAGTGTGATCACAGATTCTTTAAAAGTCAGTGTGATCTCCTCAGTGCTACATGGGTGGTGCCAGTAGTCTCAGAAGGTGGTGCTCCCTGAAAGGTCACCTGAAGAGGGAATGTGACAGTCACATGGGGAACTGTACTAAGGAAGGAGATCAAGGCACCATGGCCTCTAGGCTGAGGGATCCTTCTGAGGGCACAATAGGCAGTTGACATCCTGTATGGTATTTTATGCTAAACAATTTTAAAAATTATTTTTAATTTTTAAAATTATGTTCAGTTAGCCACTGTATAGTATATCATTAGTTTTTTGATGTAGGGTTCAATGATTCATTAGTTGCATATAACACCTAGTGCTCATCACAACACATGCCCTCCTTAATACCTATCACCCTGTTACCCCATCCCCCTCACCCTCAACTCCCTGTTTTTTGCCCCGGGGTTCACAGTCTCTAATGGTTCAAGTCCTTCTCTGATTTTTCCCCCTTCAGATTTCCCTCCCTTCCCTTACAGTCCTCCGTGCTACTCCTTATGTTCCACATATGAGTGAAATCATATGATAACTGTCTTTCTCTGCTTCACTTATTTCACTTAGCATAATCCCCTCCAGTTCCATCCATGTTGATGAAAATGGTGGGTACTAATCCTTTCTGATGGCTAAATAATATTCCATTGTATATATGTACCACACCTTCTTTATCCATTTAGCTGCTGAAGGGTATTTCAGCTTCTTCCACAGTTTGACTATTGTGGGCACTGCTGCTATGAACATTAGGGTGCATGTGCCTCTTCTTTTCACTAAATCTGTATCTTTGGGGTAAATACATAGTAGTGCAATTGCTGGATCATAGGGTAGCTCTATTTTTAACATCTTGAGGAACCTGCCATCAGGGAAATATAAGTTTAAACCACTAGGAGATACCACCTTACCCCAGTTAGAATGGCAAAAATTAACAAGACAGGAAACAACAAATGTTGGTGAGGTTGTGAAAAAAGGGGAACCCTCTTACACTGTTGGTGGGAATGCAAGCTGGTGCAGCCACTTTGGAAAACAGTATGCTGTTAGCAATTTTTAAAAATGTATTCACTTTTAAAATTTACTTAAAGTAAAATACATGCTATGTCATTTATAAACCAGGTACAGGTGTTACAGATAATAAAAATTATTAGAACCATTCCATTTACCAATAACAAACCTATGATATTAACAAACCACTGCATTATAGATATGGGCTAAATGAGGACAGAAGTCTAAATTGCAAAATAAATTAACCAATAAAGAAACAGCATTTAGAGTTTCAAACATGGCATACAGTGAGGATCTAAGTACATGAGCCATACTCAGCTACTTAATAATCTCATCACTTCTACATATTTTAAGAGATACAAAAGACACCTGTGGCAAATACCTTCCTGGGAATAACACCTGAAACCTTTTGTTTATGGGAGAGCAAGAGACTACAGAACAGCTGAACAACAGACACAGGAAAATAAGTCTTCCTGTTGGAACAAAACTGCCTAGTGGAGCCTGATCCAGTTATGTCTCTCCTGACAGAAGCTGTAAATAAACCCAAATAGTGAATGTTATGGTAAAAAAAAAAAGTGACTATTGAAGGAAAGAGAACTAATTTTAAAGAGTGACAAACTTACTAGTGGTCCTAAGCTGTAACAAAAGGAAAGGAAAACAAAAACAAAAACAAAAAAACCCAAAAACCAGCAATGGGAAAGGTTATTTAGGGGGAGTAGAAAGAACCTTTGACCTAAAATATACAATTTTTGTATAATTCTATTCCTATCATTAAACAAAAAACTTTATTCTCAAATGAGGAAAAGTCCTTTTAGTAGTCCTTTTCCACCACTGTAATCTTTATCTTTTAATCATCTTCCTTTAAGAAATAATAAAGAAAAAGTTAATTAAAATCTAGACTAAATGTTTTTGACTCTTCATAAATTCCTAAAGTAAAGGAAAGAAAGTCTTTGAATCACTCCTGGGGAAAACAGTTCT
>PITA01014758.1:0-52459 GCA_004023965.1 Spilogale gracilis
CTTACTTGATAAATGGTTGGCAATTTTTGTGGTGAATACTCTAGGGCGTGCTATTTAAAACAGACCTTATTTTAAAGTTCCTTTGCTTGAAGTAGGTCATTCTCTACTTTCCAACAGTCATATACAATATTCTCTACAAAATCTAGGACTTTTAAGGCTAGAAATTAAATTCATTCCATCAAATAATGTGTTGACTAGTTTCTTACTGTAAATCTCTTTAAACATTTACAGGAGTGAAAGAAACCTATCTTTACTGAGCTTCTCTTCTTTGTCAGGCTCCTTACTTTGAGTCTAGGTCCTGAAGACAGACTTCTTAGTTTGAAATCTGGGCCCTGCTATTCTCCACCTGCATGTGTTGAACAAGCTCTTCCATTTTGCTGTGTCAGTTTTGTCATCTATAAAATGGGGATGACAGGACTCGGTTCATACATAGTTGTGAGGATTAACGAGATAATGCAACAAAATATTTAGCATAGTACCTGGTCCTTAATCAGCAATGCATTCTTACTGTTGTAACTGCTTTCACTTACATTAACACCTTCAGTCCTTACTATTACACTGGGAGTCAGGCATTACTGCATCTATTTTATAGATGAGTAAACTCATAAACCGTGAAGTTTGGTAATCAACCTCAACTTACAGGGCTTTGCTTAGCAGAGCTAGTATTTGAACTTTATCTAGTTAGTTCCAAAGCCTGTGCACCTCACTGCACTGAATTCTTTCTCTGCCTATAGTTTACAAATCATTACAGGACATTTTCTGCATGAGTTTTGACTTTAAGCATAAGTTAGTCAATCTGAATTTATGAGGTTTGGGCAATAGTATGTACCTAATAGGTGTGTTAAGAAGATTAAGTGAGCCCCTTTTCGGGAAATGCCTGGGATAGTGCCTAAAACAGATATGATGTTCAGTGAATGGCAGGATATCATAACATAAGTAGATTCTACAAAAAATATTTGAGGTTGTATAAGGTTCTAAAAAGTCTCTTTAATAATGTTAAAAGATGTTCAATATTATTATAATCACATTTTGGACTTTTAGATATGGATGGTAAATTAGAGAGCTTTCTAGTTCAATTACTTCACTTGATATTTGAGGAAATTGAGATCTAAAGAGACTAAGGGAGTTGCCCAAAATCACACAGCTAATTATAATCAGAGTAGGGACTAGAATATAGCCTCTTAATTAATGGTTCTCCTAATATTTTTAAAGTTGTGAGTGAATGATCATACCACTTGAGCAATAAAGTATGAAATATGAGCATCTGTGAACAGAGTTTAGGATTCCACTCAAATAACACCTATCATGAACTTAGACATATATTTGATGATAGTCATAATAATTATTATGCTGCATGATAACACGGCATAAATGGTAAGTAGTTTGTTTTAATGTGTCATTGTAATTATTTTCTACAGACAAGTCAAGAAAGGGAAAACTAAAATGAAGAAGAGCAAGAAATTGCCCTCAGAGCCTCTTTGAAGGTTCTTGAATCTGTTACTCAAGGGCCTTCATAGCTGTGTTTTTCTAGCGAAAGGTAAGGGACAGAGAAGTGGTTTTGAAAGTAGGAGGGACAAGAGGTTTCCTTGAATTCTTTTCTTGGGAGGTGCAAGGGCTCACTTCCTTCCCCACCAGGGAGGAATCAGCTGGTAGCTCCTTCTCCTTCTCCATCAGCCTGCTGCTTAGATTTGGACACTTCAGCTACCCCAGAATCTGGTTCTTAGTAAACAGTGCCAGAGTCAACACCCACAGCAGAGTGTTGGAATAGCTTTGCTTTTAGCAAAATTGGCCTGTTTTCTGTTATCACCGCGTTCCGTCTCAGCACTTTGTAGTCATTGCGCTGATATACTCGAGGGCCTCAGAGAACACCTGCGTCATGGAGCACTCCCCAACCAGCCAAACCCAGTTTGGCTCCATAATTACCCTGTGGTCACTGGAGAGAACCCAAGGTTTTCTAATTCCTTCCTACTCCCAAGAGGAGCCACTGAGACTTCTGTTTTTCCACTCTTTATCAAGACTCCCTCAGAGATCTGTTTGAGGGGACGCCTGGATGGCTCAGTCAGTTGAGCCTCTGGCTCTTGGTTTCGGCTAGGGTCATGATCTCACGGGTTGTGGAATCAAGCCAAGAGTCGGAGACTCTCCCTCTGCCCTTCCCCCCACATGTGTCTGCTCTCTCTCTTTGAAATAAATAAATAAATCTTAAAAAAAAACAAGATATGCTTGAGGAAAGGACTCTCGGCTGTGAGACATTTTCTCCACAGTGCTCACATGGTTCCTATCAGACATTCATCTAGAGGGCTTCCTGAAGTAGGAGATCTTTCATTTACACTTGGAATTGATAAGTTTAATCAGACTGCTTCTCTAATACTTAA
Organism: Spilogale gracilis; assembly: GCA_004023965.1. Taxonomy (NCBI): domain Eukaryota; kingdom Metazoa; phylum Chordata; class Mammalia; order Carnivora; family Mephitidae; genus Spilogale; species Spilogale gracilis. The sequence continues at coordinate 2,373 of PITA01014758.1, forward strand.
AGGGAGCTCTGAAGAGAGCAGGGAAGGGAGGGAAGAGAAGAATAGAGATACATTTTGAAGAATAGGAGTTTTCAGGTTTAAGGTTTAAGAAAACTTTACTGGGGGTCCCTGATGGGAGAATGGTGCAAATGCAGAGAAGCAGGTGAGGTTCCAGAGGCAAATTTCATGTGCACCACAAAAATCCACCAGGACCTCCCTTTCCCTCACTGCTGTCTCTCCCTTCTCTACCAAAAAAAAAAAAGAAAAAAAAAAGGGTACCTGGGTGGCTCAGTGGTTTAAAGCCTCTGCCTTCAGCTCAGGTCATGATCTCAGGGTCCTGGGATCAAGGCCCACATCGGGCTCTCTGCTCAGCAGGGAGCCTGCTTCCTCCTCTCTCTCTCCCTACCTCTCTGCCTACTTGTGATCTCTCTCTCTGTCAAATAAATAAATAAAATCTTAAAAAAAAAGATATTTAAAAGAAAAAGAAAGAAAAAGAAGAAAGAAATAAACAAGAAAAAAAGAAAAAAAAGCTGATATTTAATTCTAATCAATTCCCTGATGCATCTTATTCCTGGGGACTGGTGGGATAGGTTGCGGAATTGCTTACTCAGGGATGATTTGTATGAAGATCTTTGCACAGACAGGCCCAGGACAACCTTTGGGTGAGTTCCTTCCTTCCTTCCTTTGTTCCCTCCTTCCTCCCTCCCTTCCTTTCTTTTCATTCTTTTTCCTTCCTTTTCTCTCTCTTTCTTTCTTTCTCTCTTTCTCTCTTTCTTTCTTTCTTTCTTTCTTTCTTTCTTTCTTTCTTTCTCTATCTATTCATTAAGAGCAAGAGTGGGGGAAAGGGCAGAGAGAGAGAGGAAGAGAGAGAATTTCAAGCAGAATGCTCACTGAGTGCAGAGCCCTATGTGGGGCTTGTTCCCATGACCCTGAGCTCCTGACCTGAGTGGGAAACCAAGAGTTGGATGCTTAACCAACTGAGCCACCCAGGTGCCCCTGGGTGAGTACATTTCTTAAAAAGTGTATGAAGTTATTTTCTGTCTGGGTCTGGGTTCAGTTGGATGGCTCTGCTACCTCGTGACATTCCCTCTGTCCCTTACTACTTGAGTCTAACTGACGCTCCTGCTCATTGATAGGTCTGCCTCTTTATTCAGGTCAGGTAGTCAGGGTGTGTATCTAAGTGGGGCATGGGGAGGGCCAAGGCTGGCATTCAGCATAACCACATACTCTGGACAATCTCTGAGTTGCATTCCTTGGGCCTGGTGACGTCCATGGCTCTCCCACCACTGCTGTTCCTGTCCTGCTGGCCTTGTTGTTGTTCCTCTCACTCAGGCTGACATTTTAACTGTTCTTGCTTCATTCTCCTTTTCCTCTGTTGTCAGCCCTAATGTGCTAGCTCAGCATTGTCACTCTTGCTCAGCTGACCCTGGAGTTCAAAGACAGATTTGCCCCTGGATGGTGACAGCTCTTCCTATCAACCTTGGCAAGTCTAACTTTAAGTGGAGGATAGAGAAGGTTTTGGAACTGGGAAGACCTGGGTTTGAATCCTAGCCTGTCTACCTAGTAACCTTGTGAACTGCTGCAAATTACTGAAAAACAGGGATTTTGTTTCTTTATTTACAAATTGGAGACAATAATGACTTCTTCACAGGATTGCTATGAGAAATAGGGATATTTTATTAAAGATAGTTGGCATATAGTAGGCACTTAGTTAATGGTGACTGAGATCATTGTTTAAATGGGCACAGTTTTTTCAGCCCACGTGAGATAGCTCAGAATTCTGAGGTGAGCATGGAAACTAGGATGTTTCTCATGGCCTTGTCATGGCTGGTTGATGAATTATAGATGGTTCTAGAGTAATTTCTGTTCCCAAGGAGTGTAGCTAAGTTCAAAAAATTATTTCTAGACATTCTGAACAATGGGATTTTATGGAATTTTTTTCACCACTAATAAATTAATAAATCATTGGACTATTGAAAATTTTCTTTAGTTTTTAAAAAGGTTTTGTTTATTTATTTATTTGAGAGAGAGATAGAGAGAGAAAGCACAAGCAAAGGGGAGTGGCAGAGGCAGGGAAAAGCAGGCTCCTCCATCCCAGGACCCTGAGTTCATGATCTGAGCCAAAGGCAGAGGCTTAATACCCTGAGCCACCCAGGCACCCATGGGCTATTGAATATTTTATTTTATTTTTTTTAAAGATTTTATTTATTTATTTGACAGAGAGAAACACAGTGAGAGTGGGAACACAAGCAAGGGGAGTGAGAGAGGGAGAAGCAGGCTTCCCGCTGAGCAGGAAGCCCGATGCGGGGCTCGATCCCGGACTCCGGGATCATGACCTGAGGCGAAGGCAGTTGCTTAACCAACTGAGCCACCCAGGCGCCCCTGATTATTTTCTTAATGAACCCAGCTTGAGCACAGAAATAGCTGGACTTTTCTGAGCTGAGCTGGTGGCTGCAGGGACCAAAGGCAGTATCTGTTGCAGACAGAGTGAGTTCTTCACTGGATGTTACTGAGAGAGAGAGAATTGTCCTATTAGTATTGCAGAACCCGATGCCTAAATCCAAATTTAATGGCAATGAGTTCTGGTTGGTTTAGAGTCCATTTCTAGGATAGGCCCAAAGAAAGATGGTGGGCCCAGTTGTGATCTTTTCTAAGACAAGGAAGGAAGGGGATTCCACAGTGCAACAGCACCTTAAGGAGGGGCCCCTCATCCTGGCATGAATTCCCAGATTACATGCACTATATACTGATACCACTATTGCTATTCAAACCAATACCAATTGCAATACTATTAGCAATACACCATTAATGCTAATGCCAGTACTAATTCCAATATTATTAACTACCAATACTAAAACTTTTACTTCTACTTCTGATACAAACTACCACTTACTGAGTGTTAAGTACGTATCAGACACTCTGCCAAGTACCGTGTAGGTAATATCACATTTAATCCTCACAAGAAGTTTTTTTGATGATAAAATATTGCTTAGTATATAGTAGGCACCGGTCTAGGTGTTTTACAGTTATTTCCTTACTGAATTCTTACAACTGCCCAGACAGGTACAATTATTACTCCTGTGGGTGAAGAAACTGAAGATCAGGGAGGCTACATAAGTTGCCCAAGCTCGCACCATTAAATATATGGCAGAGCAAAGAAATAAAATAGCTTTCTCTGACTCTAAATCTCATACTGGTATGGTGTCTCTGTGCGTTTAGCATTGCCACGAGGTGTTTATAAATTTTCTGTATGCTTTCTGCATCTATTAAGAAATTTCTAATAAAAAAATTGTCTCCACAGAAGCATCATTTTGTTAAAAAGGAATTCTTACCTCAAGTTTTGCTCCACTTAAAATTATCTTTTAGGGCGCCTGGGTGGCTCAGTTGGTTAAGCGACTGCCTTCGGCTCAGGTCATGATCCCGGAGACCTGGGATCAAGTCCCACATCGGGTTTCCTGCTCGGCAGGAAGCCTGCTTCTCCCTCTCTCACTCCCCCTGCTTGTGTTCCCTCTCTGGCTGTGTTTCTCTCTGTCAAAATAAATAAAATCTTTTTTTAAAAAAATTATCTTTTAAATGACAGGCGCCTGGGCAGATTCAGTTGGTGAAGTGTCTCACTCTTGATTTCAGCTCCGGTCATGATTTCAGAGTCATGAAATTAAGCCCCGTGATGTTCTCCACACAAGGTATGGAGCCCCCTTAAGATTCTCTTTCTCCCTCTGCCCCTCCCCAGAGCTTGCTCTCTCTCTCTCTCTCTCTCTCTCTCTCTCTCTCTCTCTCTCTCACACACACACACACACACACACACGTGCTCTCTCCCTTTCAAAAAGTATTTTTAAAATCAAAAATATTTTCTCTCAATTTTCCTTAATTCCACTGAACTGATTTGAATATAGGCTTCAGAAAGTACTTCAAGACTGGATTATAGTCCATTTTTATGACCACTGAGGCTGTCTTTTAAAATCTCCTATGGTTTTGAAAAAAATTATAAAACATATTGTTTGTGATGAACACATCATCATATTTTACTTATGTATGTCTCTTCAATAGTAGACAAAGACACCAGAAATATTTCCTTAAATTGTTCTTGTCAAGCACTGCTTTATTATAGAAATTTCTTTCACTAAATTGGATTTTGGGGAGAGCTTAGAGCTTAATGTTTATGGTGAATTTTTGGAGGAACTTGATTTTTATTATTTTTTTCTATTTTATTTGAGAGAGAGAGAGAGCAAGCATGAAAGGGGAGAGGGTCAGAGGGAGAAGCAGGCTTCCCTCTGAGCAGGGAGCCCAATGTGGGACTTAGTCCCAGGAGTCCAGGATCATGACCTGAGCTGAGGTCATGTCGTTTAACCAACTGAGGCAGCGAGGTGCCCTGATTTTTATTATTTTTCTTAGTTTCATATTTGATTTTAGTGTTCAGAAGGATGTCCCAAATAAGGCCTTTGGGACTGAGGTCTTTTATCTGCAGATTGGCCAAAATATAATCTGTACAGAACAAATGCATAGCCAGTTTCCTGGATCTCAGTCTTCCAACAAGAGATCCTCAAGGGGTTAGCTGGTAGTTCATTTTTCTTGTAATCCATGCATTGGCCTATAATTGCAATCTGATGTCATTTTTCATTGGCAGTGGAATTAACAATACAGCCCTCTCTGGATAATGGTGACTGGAGTCAGATATCCATGTGTTATGGCTTCCACAAGTTTCTTGAAATGTGAAAGGTGCTAAAATCCAGGGCTGATCCTGTCAGGCATTAATCATATTAGAAACCAGATCTCTCATGTGGTCTCTAATGGAATGCAGAAATCATGAGGATTCCTTCATGATTTAAAGTAGGGTTCTTAACTTGGAATTCATAGACTCCAAGGGCATTTGTGTTTAGGATTGAGAAGTCCATATACCTGATGGGGAAAAAATCCACATATATAATTTTCACTAATCTCTGGCTGAAATGTAGTTTTCCCTTCCCTATGAATGTAGGCCACAGACCATAATAGAATCACCTATTGATGATACCTATGATTCTGTCTCTAATAGAAATCACAGCTATTTTCCTTTTATATTATAATTGCTACTGATATCACAAAATACCATTTATCCTCCTCTCAGTTTTAAAGTCACGGTTATTATTAGACATCTGTGACATCTTAAAATTTAATGCTCAAAATTTAATGCTTTAAAGGAGCACATATATTACCATATCAAATTCAAAAAATAGGTTGATAACTGCTAAGGAGTGCATTTGTTGTGACGAGTGCTAGGTGATGTATGGAATTGTTGATTCACTATATTGTACACCTGAAACTAATATAATACTGTATGTTAACTGTACTGGAATTAAAAAAAATCCCAAAAATACACTGATAACTGTATTTCAATGTAATTGGCTTGCAATTCTGTTAATTTCATAGACTTAAAAACATTTTTCTGAAAGGGATCCACCAGACTGTCAAATGGGTGAATGGCACAACATAGGTTAAGAACCCCTGAAAGCAGATGCCTGGGTGACACAGTCTGTTAAGTGTTTGACTTTTGATTTCAGCTCAGGTCATGATCTCAGAGTCAGGAGGTCGAGCTCCCCCCTTGGACTCCACACTCAGCATGGAATCTGAGTGAGTTTCTCATTCCCTCTTCCTCTGTCCGTCTCACTCATGCTTTCTCTCTCTCTCTCTCTCAAATAAATAAAATCTTTGAAAAAAGAATCCCTAAAAGATTGGTATGAAGGTATGTGAAATGAGGGAATCTGTTCAAAGGTAGCCTCTAAACCAAACTCGGTGTGGAGTCCAGAGAATCTTATGAAAGAGGAAGAGAACCTCATTTGCTTTTCTTGTTTTCAGCAAGGATGACTGATCCTCAATACAACAGACCTGAGTCAGAAATCTTGAACATAAAGAAGATCAGCCAGCCTGTAGCTGGAGATGTGAGCAGGCCCCAGGTGTTAACAGCAAAGAGTGCCTCCTACATACAGTATATCAGACATGAACCCAGGTGGACTGTAGTATTTCTATGGACCATGCCAAGTAACTACCCATACAATTTCTGCACAAGCTTACCTATGTTGCTAAGTACTCCTATACCCAGATGGAAGGGGGTGAATAAGGTATAAAGCACACTGATTCAACTTAAGCCTTAATTCTTAAAGATGTATTCAGGAGAAACTAGCTTTTACTCTTCAACATGTAATATAGACCTAACAGTATCCAGATGTTGACTCTGTAACTTGGGATAGCTATTATCTTGTGATAATCACTCCATTCTCTGATTGGTCATTGGTGAAAGCATTTATTTAAAAGAACATCAACTTAAAATAGAAATAATTTGGGAAAATTATGTGTATCAGTTAGGATTAGGATCTGTTGCATATAATTGGAAACCTCAAATCATAGTAGCTCAAACAAGATAAATATTTATCTTCTCTCATCTAAAAAAAGTCCAGAGGTAAGAAGTCCAGTAGTAGCATATCCATGTCAAGTCATTGACTAATGCTCCATTTTTTTTTTCTCTTGCTACTTCACACTTAACAAGTGACATCTAGTTTTCGATTCAATATGGCTGATTGAGTTCTCATGATATCCTTGCATTTAAGTAGCGGGAAGGATTTGAGGAGAAAGATGATCAGCTTGGGACACCTGAATTTGAGGTGCATGAAGACCTGAAGGGAAGGTGTCAGGGCAATGATTGGAAATGCTGGCTCAGAGCTCAGGGGAGCTGCTTCGGGGGAGGTACGAGACCAGGAGTCAGCTGTGCACAGAACAGTGTGCATGAGATGACCCATAGGAAGTGAATACCATTAGAAAACAACCAAGGAGGGACGCCTGGGTGGCTCGGTTGGTTGGGCGACTGCCTTTGGCTCAGGTCATGATCCCGGAGACCCGGGATTGAGTCCCACATCGGGCTCCCTGCTCGGTGGGAGGCCTGCTTCTCCCTCTCTCACTCCCCCTGCTTGTGTTCCCTCTCTGGCTGTGTTTCTCTCTGTCAAATAAATAAAATCTTTAAAAAAAAGAAAAAGAAAAAGAAAAAAGAAAACAACCAAGGAGAGAATCTAGGAAACATTAACAAAATTAAGTGTTGTTTTGTTTTTTAAATACAGAAGGATAAGAGTTCTCCCAGCTAAGTTAGCTTTTTCTTAGCAACCTTCATGGTAAGCAAGACATTTGATACTTCTGCTTAAATTTCATTGACCAGATCTTAATCACATGGCCTCACCTAGGTTTCAGGGAATTATTATAATGGGAATTATAACCTCATAATTAGGTATATTGTTGCCTCCAACCAACCTGGGGTTCGATTATTTATTTATTTAGAGCACAGAGTGGGGAGGGGCAGAAGGAGAGGAAAAACTTTAAGCAGGGTCCATGCTGAGATTATGACAGGAGCCAGAATCAAGGGTCAGACCCTTAACTGACTGAGCCACCCAAGTGACCCTGGGGTTCTCCTTCCAAAGAAGAAAAGGGAATGGATAATTGTAGCCATGATGGTCCCTGCGATGGTATATACACAGGGACTTAAGGATGTATATACTTCAGAGAAGAGCTCAAGAAAGAGCACTGGACTAGCAGACAGGTGCTGTGGGTCCTACTCCTGCCTCTACTTTTTACCCACAACACCTTAAGCAAACTTCTTAGCTTCCCTGAAGGTTTAGTTCTTTCATTTCTAATGTGGATGTGACCATTTTTTTTTCTTTCTGCTTTCCAATTGTTGTTAACCCTTACTGAGGCAATATATGTGAATGCACGTTTACAACTGTAAAAGCATTCCATGAATGCAAGGTATGTTGTGGCTTCAGGATGCCTGAGGGTTGTAATCAGAGAAGGGTAGGTTTAGCAGATCTCCCAGTAAACCAATCACACCTAAAACCTTGAGCCTAGAGGCAATCCCATCTCTATGTTGACTTCTCACCTCCTGATAATTGCATTTTCTAAGTTGAGGTGGAAATTAGACTATTGTATCATCAGATCATTAAATGATGCCAGTTACTGGTGTACTGTAATTGTGATATAGGCAAAGAAGGTAATTTTCACTGATAATATCGTGTCTGACGAGCACTGTCTTAATGGAAGGCTTGGTTGCTGTTGAGCACAGAATCAAGTGTAGCTAGGAGAAGCAGAATGGAATTCACTGCAGGATTAAGGTGGCTTACAGAATCACTGGAGACAGGGAGCTGAAGAAAGAGGCTGAGCTTCCACAGGCAACCCCAAAGTGCCCACAGAATTGTAAGGTTTCCGTTGCCGTGATCAAGAAGCCGTCTATTAAATCAGGAGTCCTGATCGAGGTCCTCAGTCCAGAGTCATGTGGCTGCAGCCTCAGTGAGATCCAGCAGGATCTGCACCCAAATAGTGATACTTCTCACCCCACTTAATGTCATTTCGAAAGCAGCCCATGTGATGGCATCTGATTGGTCGATCCTCCAACGACCCAGAACCCTACCTTCAAAAGAGTCTAAGAGATATAGCTTTTGCCTCTACCACATCTCCTAGAAGTGTGTTGGAATATACATTTTCCGTGTCACTGTTAATCCACAGTATCTGTCAGAATGCATTTTATGTGCACCCTATGAAATGGAAATTGCTATTTGAGGTCCCCCAAGCCTGGCTACATGTCTCAGAAATGAAATAATTTCAGTGCAATGTAATATAATTAGGGTAGAAGGAATTTAACTCAAGTGTGTATTCAGTGAAGAGGCAAGAGCATAGGAAACACTCATATACATATATCTGTAGCATGTTATTCTTGAGTTAAAATATTTGCACCAGCATTAAACCTAAGTTAGGCCTGTGGATGGATGGTTCATTACGAATATTCTTTGCTCATAAATATAAATTTTTGTTTACTTCCATTGATTAGGATTGGAATAACTTATTCATTTTAATGTATTTACACATCATGATGAAACCACAATAATTAAAGCTCAAGATGTGCATAGAGATGATTTAATGAAATTTTATTGACTAAGAGAGTTCCCAATAATTATCTTTCTGCTTGAACAGCTTAGCTAATAAAACATAAGGTATTCAAAAATAAGAATGGACTAGAGTCATAGAAACATGACCACAGTCTTTAATGAATCTAAAAATACTGTGGGGAAAAAAAGTATCCATTAGAGTAAGAAGATAGTTTTGTTGTTATACGTCAGACCAGCTTCCAAGAAGGGGAGATTCTCAATTTGAGAATGCAAAATTTCTTCTGCAATAAAATCATGACCTGCCACTGAATGGTGAATTGGAGAAGTAGACAAAGATGGTCAGTGGATGGAAGAATTAGACTGAAATTCCTTAAGACTACTTAGGTTGGGCTTGAGGAGAAGACATGAGAGAAGAGAAGTCTGGAGGGCAAGGGAGCAGTGAGAATATCCTTTTTTCTAAATCTCTTTTGTTTTTTCCTGAGATAATAGTTTACAAACTTTTTGGTCTCAAAGTACTTTTAAATTCTTAAAAATTGGGGTACCTCGGTGGTGGAGTCAGTTAAACATCTGACTCTTGGTTTCAGCTCAGGTCATGATCTCAGGGTCATGAGATGGAGCCCTGGCATCAGGATCCTTGCTCAGTGCAGAATCTGTTTAGGCTTTCCTCTCCCTCTCCCTCTCCTCTCCTCCACCCACAAGTGTGCATGCCCTCTCTTTCTCAGATAAATAAATAAATAAATAAACAAATAAACAAACAAATAAATAAATAAATACATCTTTAGAAAAATTCTTAAAGATTATTGAGGTCTCCAAAGAGGTTTTATTTACATAGATTATAGCTCATCAATATTTACCATATTCTGGGAGCCTGGGTGGCTCAGTTGGCCAAGTGTCTGCCTTTAGCTCAGGTCACAATCCCAGGGTCCTGGCATCAAGCCCCCCATCTGGCTCCTTGCTCAGTGGGGAGCCTGCTTCTCCTTTTCCCTCTGCCTCCCTCTGTTTGTGCTCTCTGGCTTGCTCTCTCTGTGTAACATAAATAAATAAAATCTTAATTTTTTTTAACCACATTCAAAATTAAAACTGAGAGATTTTAAGCTATTTAAAACAGCAATAATAACCCTATTACATGCTAATGTAACAGTTAGTTGTAATCTAAACCCCCATCAATGAACTTTTTTGTACTCAGTTACATTAAAATTCACTGGTCTATCTTTTACTTTGAATGAATCTTTTACATGTTTTGATTTTATAACATCATTCATCCGTCATTTGGAAAATATTAGTTCACTGAATAATGCAAATGTAACAAAGCTGACACGGTATATCGTATATATTAAAAAATTACATTTGTTAATGTCACCACTGATATCATCAGAAAAGTCTTTAAGCATTGGGAAGCTGTCAAACTGAATGTGGTGGATATAAATCTTCCATAACTCTAATTTTCACTTTAACCTTGAATTCTATCATTGGCATCAAATACTGTTAGGTATTTCCTCTGATGTGACAGGTTCACTTCATTCATTTTTTTGAGAAAATGTCTGCTTAATACCCAGGTCTGAAGCATCATAAATTTTCTGTCAGTTGCTCTTTTATTATTATTATTATTATTAATTAAAAATCTTGTTTTTAGTGGGCACCTGGGTGGCTCAGTGGGTTAAAGCCTCTGCCTTCAGCTCAAGTCATGATCTCAGGGTCCTGGGATCCAGGCCCACATCGGGCTCTCTGCTCAGAGGGAAGCCTGCTTCCTCCGCTCTCTCTGCCTGCCTTTCTGCCTGCTTGTGATCTCTCTCTCTGTCAAATAAATAAATAAAATCTTTAAAACAAACAAACAAACAAACAAACAAAAACAACAAAAAAACCACATTGTTTTTAGTGAGCTCTGAACTCCAAGTGGGGCTTGAACTCAGGACCCTGAGGTCAAGAGTCACATGCTCTAGGCTCCTCTGTCAGTTGCTCTTTTAAGTAAAAATGGTGGTCCATGAAAAAAAAAGTGGCTTGTTCAGTCTTGAAACTTAAACAATTGTATAAATGCTTTTTCCAGAGACACTTGTTGTATACTTTGGTGTACAAAAGCTCTTTATGTGTACTTCCCAATTTATCACACAAACTGTACCCAGGAGTCGAGATATAAGAAAGTAATACTTTTTACTGCTTCAGGAAAGACATTCTTAAGGGAAAGCAGCATTAATTTTTTGATGTGAAGGCATGGTGGTGAAGAATACCCATAACTACCCATACAATTACTGCCACTTTGTTGATTTTTGCTAAGGTGCCAGAAGTTTTGTTTAGTGTCATTGCAAATATCAATAGAAAGAAAAAGACAAATAATGTCTTGGTTTTGTCATGGAAATAAACTTGATTTCATGGATTCTTCCCTGAAATACTTCCACAGTGGTGTTTGAATTGATGGTTTCTAGGTGGGTCCCATATTGGGATCTGGGGGTAATTGTCACTGACAGGGCCATTTGGATTCTCATTGAGGAAGCCACAATCTTGTGTTGGCCCAGTGCATGGAACACTGAAAAAAATTTTAGGTTATCATCTGTATATTACTAATATTAATCATGAATTTCTAGCCAAGGAGCAGTGTTCTAAACAAAACTCATTAGCTTGGAAAAATTTTGTTAGTGTTTTCAAGGTTTTTCCTTGGTCCTCTTCTAATGGTATATACTCTTTCTGGGCCATCTCATCCAAACCCTTGGCTTTCATTCTTCTTTTTGTTTGTTTTGTTTTTTAGATTTTACTTATTAATTTGAGAGGGAGAAGGAGCAGGGGAAGAGGCAGAAGGAGAGGGAGAAGCAGACTCCTTGCTGAGCACAGAGCCTGATGCTACATGGAGTTGGATGCCAGGACCCTGGGATCAGGACCTGAGCTGAAGGCAGGTGCTTAACCTACTGAGCCACCCAGGTGCCCCCTGTCCCTGGCTTTCATTGTGTACACAGCTGACTCTTAGTTCTGTACCTCCTGCCAGCTGGTTCCTCTGGGCTCTGAGTGACCATTCCCAACCATTTTTCTGGCACATTCCCTTGAGCATTTTCAGGCACCCAAATTCCAAAGTGTCCTGAAGTGAACATCTTTCTTTTCAAATCTATTGTCCCCTTTCTGGCTCCTCTCTTAGGTGCCCAAGCCAGAAACTCAGAAGTAAATCCTAGACTCTTCTTTTTCTCAGCTTCATGACTAACTGACCCATAGATCTTGTTGACTCTAATTTCTGTCTTTTGAATTATCCTGCTGACCTGCTGGTCCATTGTGAGTGCCTGGATAATTGCTTCTGGTGTCCTAAGTGATCTCTCTGCCCTATTACAATCCATTTCTTCTTACAGATACTAATATTTTTTCTCCCCACAGCCAAAAATGACTTTGTTACTCTTCTGCTGAAAATCTTCCACCGGCACATTCAAGATGAAAGGAAAAAATCAGCATGGCATACAGGATCCTTTAGTATCTAATCTTGTCTCCTTCCAGCCTTATTTTCTGTCATGGCCTCTAACCTCCCAGTCACAACATTCTGCTTTCATACCTTCAAATACTGTACTCTTGCCCACCTTGATAATTTCACTTATGCAGTTCCTTTGCATAGAAATTCTTTTCCTTTCATTCGTCTGGCTGTATCATACTTAGTCTTCAATATTCAGCAGAAGTATTCAGCAGATATTTCTGGACCCTTCAATCTGTGCCCTCCAGTATATTCCCAAAACTCCTGGCACATAACTCTAGGATAGTGCTTGCTATGCTACATAATTATCATTGATCTTCTTTCCTGTCTTCTCTAAGACACATCTTTAGTACAGATTTGTCAAGTAACATTCATCTCTTTCCCCAGTGCCTTTCATGGTGTTGGACACACAGAGAGATTGAGAAAGTAAAACAAAACAAAACAAAAAACAAACAAAACAAACCAAAACCTGAACTAATTAAATTGGGAAAAATAATTTTTTAAAAAAGAATAAAAATTTTCGTGTCATATTTTCCTAGAGGGGAGTAATCTAAATGATTCTATATCAGCACAATTAAAAATTATGTAGAATAATGCTATGTTTTTATACAGTATAATTTCACACTTCTTTTTCTAGATGTGATTGTGTTTCAGTTGGTTTCATCTACCTACTTCCTTTTTGGAAGCAACATTGTGCTATGGATAATAAAGGGTTGAGTTGGGATGGGGTGAGCAGGAAAATCCCTTACCTTTTTTGGGGGGGGGTGGGCCCAAGTTCTAGTGTATAGTGATTTCCAGCTGCTTGGGGTAGACTGGATATGGTAGGGTTTGGGTTGGGCAAATCTTACCATTAACCTGAATCCTAGAGAAAGTGGAGAATCTAAAAGTTGAAGAGCATTCTTTTCTTTTGCACATCTGGGAAAGCCTGTTAAATGGCATTCTCCTGGAGCCTGAGGCACTCATGATTGCCATGAACCCAGCTTTGGGTTGCTTTTCATCCCAGATTTTCTCAATTACATTTGAACTATAGATGTTAAGAGGCAGAAATAGGAATTCCACCAGAGACTGATGTTGTGGTGTATTTGGAAAAGCTTCTTGAGGACCCATGAAATAAAGTAGGTGTATGTCCAGGTGCCTGGTGGCCCAGTCTATTAAGTGTCTGCCTTCAGCTCAGGTCATGGTCTCAGGCTCCTGGGATACAGCCCTGAATTGGGCTCCCTGCTCAGCTGGGATCCTGCTTCTCCCTCTCCCTCTGCTCCCTCGGCTCCCTCTGCTTGAACTCTCTCTCTCTGTGTCAAATAAATAAATAAATAAATAAATAAATAAATAAATAAATCTTTAAAGTAGGTATATATCCTGAAAGAGTATCATTAGAAAACTCTCCTAATCTTATGTTTTCTCTTGTGAATTCTTAGAAACACACAGAAATTATTTCTTGAGTGTGAAGAGTCTTCAATATTTCATGGCTGGATAGTTAGAATTTACTTTAGCAAGTTAGATTTATCTACTGCAGACTCCTTGAAATTAAAGGCCTCTTGTGTGAAGCAGAGGAGAATTTGGTCTCTGCATACAATGTTTCTGACTTATCACCTGACGGGCCCTGGTTGTATTGACTATGGAAATCTTTTGATATTACAGAAAACTTCTTATCAGAATCTTTTCTTTGGCCTATTCTTCTTCCTTCCTCTCTCTTTAAAAAAAAAAAGTCTTGTTCAGGTTTTCTTGAAATATATTGTGTCTATACCTTTATTTAGTTGCATACACTATCTTACTCAAAGCTACATCTTTTTCATAGTAAATATTTAATTTTATTCCAGTATTTTTAAAACAATATTTCTCTCATTTTCAAGGATTAATAAATTCACTCTTTAACCTTACGGCTTTCTAAGCAACACTATATGTTCATTTCTGTTTAGGTTTGGATGCACTTATATGTACATTCTTTAACTCCTCTTTTTTTTTTTTTTTTTAGAGGCTCTCTAATGTATATTCATCTTATCAGATGTGTTTTCTATGGTATTTCTGTGGTTGGTATGATCACTAAATGCAGAAAAATGCTTCATCTGCCAGGACTTCTGTTAAGTCATGCTGAACACCATTTTTGCAATTTTACCAAAATATTTTTTGCCTTAATCCCTAAATATAGATTTTGATTTCCCAATACATTTTGTTTTCTTGCTTATGAATATAAATTTGTATAATTTCTATATATTGTGTGGCTTATATAGCTATTTGAAATGGTGTGATCATAGAGTGTGATCAAACAATGTCATAAGAGAGAAGCTCATAGAACTAGTGTCTCCCTGCATTTCATTGTGTTATTGATTTAACAGTAATCTCATTAACTGTACTACTTTCCACAGCGACCACAAATGTTACTTCGTATTGTTAAGCAGAAAAACTGTCCTTTGGAAATTAGTACAGATAATTTTCAGAAAGGACACAGTCATTGTAAAGTATGTTTTAGCTAGAAGCTAAAGCAAATAAAAGCTACAAATGAACCAATGAAAAAGAAAAGCATTTGCAAAATAAGTCTTCTGATGCACTTGGGGAAGAGCTGTCTGACATTTCCTTTGCTGTTCTAATGGTATACTATTTGGTTGAGCAGCTGGCCAGCCAGCCCCTAACGACTTCATATCCTGTTTTCCAATTATAGGATAACAAATTAATACATCTCCAGTGTTGAGCAATGACATTTCGAATCATTTAACTAACTCCTTCGTGCAGGTTACCTTCCTTTATCAGCACCATAAAAAGGAGACTGATGGCAGCATTTTTAGTCACCGAGAAGAGTGGTCTAATAAGCTGATGACTCATGAACTCAATTCTTTTCTGTTGCCCAGCATTTCAAGCAAAGCTGAAAGGCTGAAAAAAGTTAACCATACATTTTGTAAAGAGCCAAAGAAATGTGGTGATAAGTTAACTCTGACGATATTAGAGCTAGTGTGAGAAACCACTTGTTCACTATATTTTAAAATTAAAGAAACCACTTCATAACAATGAGAGTCAAATGTATGTAATCAGGTAGATTAGTGATACGCATTACCTGACAAATAATACACTGAAACTCATCTGGAGCTGCAAAAATTTGTAACCATTCTTCAGTAGGATTTTAATAATTTAAGAAAGATGATGTTAGGTTATTAAGTTAAATTTTTTGTGTTGCTACTACTGAAATATTTGATGACTGAATAATATGAATATGCTCTGTGCTCCGCTGCTGATAGGACTCGTGAAGTCAATTTTCCTCTTCTGTCGTTAGGACTTCGACTGTAGGGTTGGGCATTATGGGAGAAATAACTGCATTACTTACCAAATTCTTCTTGCTGGGATGATGCTTTCAAAGGAACTGAGACTTAAGCTCCCTTTTTCTGAGATTTGAATGGTCAAAGAGGCAATCCAGAATCACATCTCTCCTTTCCTTCCCTGTTCTAGAAGAAAGCACATCATCAAACATTTTCCCCCCTAGAGGATAAGGTCTTATCATGACTGGTGGCGATCATATTCACAAATGACATTATCTGGTTCTTTGATGTGTCATCTCCCAACGCGGTCACATGTGGAGTCTCAGTGACGCCACGGATCCTACAGCTTTAAATGTGCATCTTCTGACCGGATGACATCATGACGAATTAATATTTGTGAATGAATCCTGCCATCATCCTGTGAATATGACATTGTTTTGTGGGGGTTGGGGTAGGCAGAGTGTTAAAAGCATTACTTTGCCAATGTTAACATTAATTTTTGTAACTCCATTCAGGTATATCTTCTTCATTAGCAGACAGAGGCTAAAAATCAGGGGTACCTGGGTGGCTCAGGCCATGATCCTGGAGTCCTGGGATCATTGGGCTCCCTGCTTGGCAGGGAGTCTGCTTCTTCCTCTGACCTCTCCCCTCTCACGTTCTTTCTCTCTCTCTCTCAAATAAATACAGAAACATCTTAAAAAAGTAAAATAAAAAGTGAAAAAAAAACCCAACTAAAACAAACCAGAAAGAAAGAGAGAATGAAAAGAAAATGGCTCTTTCTTAATCTCTGAGAGGCTTTGAGAATAAAAGCAAAGGTTGATGATCTAAATGATTTTTTCCCTAGACATTACTATGTTTCTTAGAGGAGTAAAGTAGGATTCAAGGGAAGAGTCTTACACAGAAATTAGAGAGGAGAAGTTGGTACTAAAAACACATATACTGGAAAGAAAAGAAAGAAAAGACTAAAGATATCAAAATATAAACATTAGCTAGCCACGATTTCAAGAAGAGTTGTTCACCATTTGACTATCCAAGCATTGGCTAGGACACTCCTGAGTATTTCATTCTCTCTTGTTTAACTCTCTTGTTAACTTGAGAAAGCCCTCTTTCAGCAAAAAACAAGGGCATTTAATGCTTGGATCACAAACAAGTTCTCAAGCTTAACACCGGGAAACTATTTTCCTTCCTGTAAACTCCTTCATCAAACATCCAAACTGTAAATTATAAGTAGTGTTAGTCATCCTCCACGTGATCCCAATACATGATAAAAAGTGAATGTTTATATTTGAATAGGGGGCAATACTTTCACCCAAAGAAATGCATTTTGGGGTAGTGGTATTCCTATTATCAAGGACAAAATGAAGTTGTTCCACTGTCCTCAAGTAGAGCACAAAATAACTCTATCTGTGCATAAAATGGATGTTGCTTTAGGTCCAAATGTTAAAATAAATAATTTAAGGCTGCAACAGATTGGATGGTAGGCAAGTAAGTGTGGCTATAGTTGCATACAACTAGGCTGGAAAGGCTTGGTTTCAGATTGGTGAAATAGGGAAAAGATTGAAAGGAACTTTGCCACTTTTTTTGCAAACATAGACAAGCTTTGTTCTGTTTTGCTCTTCTTGCATTTAACCTTGAATGATTACAAGAATGGCTACAAAGCCTCTAAAAATTAAAGCTCATTTTACTACAAAGGATTTTTTATGCAGTGGCTTTAATGTTGAGCTTAAATTGAACTAGATTCTAGGCTGCATCCTATTATTAACTTTCTTGGTGGTTTTATGTATGTGAATTGATTTTGTACCTCAATTTCTCTTCCAGTTGTAGATAGTTTCAATCTGTGGGTTATGGTATGAGAATAGAGATCATTAATAAAACCTATGGTAACATGTTTTTATAAAACTTCACTCTTTATATGATAATATCACTGTGTATATTATATTGACATAGCTGAACGTGCTTTCTCTTTTTTTTACACAGCTACCATTTGTTAAGTGAAGTTAGATTATTTAGGTTATGCAGGCAACCCTAAGGGATTACATGAATTATGTACTGGTCAAACTATCACTGAGGTGGGGAGTTTAGGCACTACTTTCAGCCCTGGTCATGTATCACCAGATATGTTTCTGAAAAATATGTAAATGCAGTGTTGTCAATAGAACAAAATGTAGAGGTAATAGCAGTGGCCAATGGCTTTTGGAAACCAATCTCCTCTCCCTTTTTTTTTTGTGGGATCATATGGCTGGGACACGTAGTAGGTTTATGAACTGAACAACTAGATATTAAAATGGAAGCAAAATAAACAGAAAGGATTTTGTTCATCTTTAGTTAAGAACATGAGTGACATTTAGCTGTGGGAAGGTATGTTAGAGTGAGCAGAACAAATTTATCACTTAAGCGACCAAGTAGATGAGGATGTATAAGGGTTTCACATAGACCCCCAAAGTTCAATTGGATAGTTATTGGATTGAATTTCTATCTACTTCTGGGAGAGTCTTCAGAATTAAAGAGCAGTTTGCCCGGCAGGAGAGTGAGAATACCAAGTGTCCCAGAAGCTGGTAAGGGAGGGACCAAGGCTCTGTGATTACTCTTACTATCTCATGGAGCTCTCACCCAGCAGCCTCCCATAAGGGTTCATGTGGGTGACTTAGAGCAGTCAAATCTGTCCAAGTTTATGTCTGATCTATCCTATCTATCCCGTGACATAGTAATTCTTTTTTTTTTTAATCTAGGATTTTCCTTCTAATTCTCTCAAAGCATCATGCAAATATTTAGTGGTTTTCCCAACAACTGACAAAAAGGATACCAAAAAGCTGTGGTTCATACAGTGCCTGGGTGCTGAAGTCCAATGAATGCCCAACTCCTGATTTTGGCTAGGGTCATGATCTCAGGGTTGTGAGATAGTGAGATCCAGCATGGAGTCTCCTCTTTCTCCCCTCTCCACCATGTGTTCTCCCCTACTCTCAAATAAATAAATCTTTAAAAAGATGTATTTTATAAATTGCTAGTGGGTGGGAAGGGGTGCTGGAAAGGAGGTCCGTGATCCTTTGCACTGCAAGCCCTGATTTCCTGGTGCCTTAGGCTGTTATTGATGTGATAACACAGGTGTGATGGCAGAAAGAGCCCAACTTTCCAGTCCCAGAGGTCTGGCTTTGCATCCTAGACCAACCTCGTCACTAACCTTGTGGCATCAGACATATTGCTTAACCATGGTTTCTTCCTCTGTAATATAGGCATGATGATGCTACTTGTTACACGTGCTGTGTGCAAAATGTCTGGTGCTCAGCAAGCTCTCAACTCTTCATATAAGTTATAATAATTCTTTTATCTTTAATTTTATTTATTCCATCACATGAAGAGAAAATGTCCACAAATTCTGGCCTGGGGCATTTTTTGTGTTCAGTAGAATTTCTCAGCTGTGTATAGATCATAGTTCTAAGTTGACTTTTTAAAAAACCCCAACGACAAAGTATCACAATGAAAAAAATTCTCATTTTACCTGAGATGTATTTGTTCATCTGTGGTCAAGCTCTTAGCCAGGTCATTGTTTTGCAAGATTTCATTGAAAGTCCTGAAAGAAAGAATTCATTTAGTATTTTTCACTTGATCACTTACATTTTACGTATTTTAGGAGTAAGCAACATCTGGAATCAACGTTTATTTATTTATGTATTTATTTATTTATTTATTTATTTTAAAGATTTTATTTATTTATTTGACAGAGAGAAACACTGCTAGAGAGGAAACACAAGCAGGGGGAGTGAGAGAGGGAGAAGCAGGCTTCTCACTGAAGAAAGAGCTGGATTCGAGGCTTGCTTCTGGGACTCCAGGATCATGACCAGAGCCAAAGGCAGACACTTAAGGACTGAGCCACCCAGGGGCTGCTGGCACTTTCTTGACTTGGTCCAGCCTGCTGGGTGATAGCTTCTCCCTCTCATGTCCTCCTCTGGAGGAGCTGGCCCTCTGACTTCTGCTGGGCTCCTGGGGTCAGCCCACTGTCTGGCCCTCTCCTGCTCTCTCTGGGCTGTCCATTCTGCCTGGTCCACTCCAGCTGCTTCCCATTCATTTCCTGGCTTCCTTGCTTGCAGAGGGCTTGGGAATTCTTCCCAAGTGAAGCAGTGATCAACATTCTTCACAGCTGGCAGTTTTCCTGCTAATGGGAGTCTTCCTCTCACTGCATCCGCACCTGTCTGCAGCTGAATGGCTTCTGGGTGTGTCCATGGCAGTCAGAGCTCAGAGCATGGGTACAAGGGCGGGAGCCAAATTCTTGCCCTGGCTGCAGGAGAGGCAACGGAGGGCACACTTCATTCAGGGGAATGGAAAACCCCGTGTTCTGCCTCCCCCTGGAGGTGCACCGGGAGTGAGGAGCACTGGCTGAGAAGCTTTTCCCTGTTCCTGCTTTGCCCTGCTCCCGTTTCCCCAAATGAGAGCACTAAGGAAGGTCAGCAGCAGAGCTTGGAATCAACTAACCAGGGTTAAATCATGGAAAACACCAGAGGTTCAGACAGGAAATAGGGGCCAAGAGGAGTTTCAGATGAAAAACAGGATCAACTGAATCTTCTCCACCGTGGATAAGTAGAGCCAGCCCCCGCCTCATATAATTTTCGTTGCCTCTCTAGGTGTCCTCCGATGGCTTCACACGGGACCTGGAGTTTTAATTCCTAGCCCAACTTCCTCTTTCCGGTAAAAGCAGGGTGTGGTGTAGCATTTTCCAGAGTGTTCTGTGGAACAATAATCCCCTGAGATGCTCCTTGAGGAAAGGTTTCCGTGGCTGAATAACATTGTGCAATTTTGTGGGAGCTGTAGCTTGTTAGAGAAGATTCATGGGAGTGCATTTGCATGTCAGAGGCTCTCAGAAATTCTGCTTTGCCCAGAGCCTCAGAAAGTTACTGGACCACAACATGCTTCTTTCAAGTAACACCTAATAACAACCAGTGAAATTAATGTTCAATGGACACACTGTTCCTTCAACCCGCCAGGACACACCCGCCTCAGGGTTTTGTCTTTGCTGTTCCTTCTGGCTGGAATGCTGTTTCTGTGGATGTTCACATAACTCTTCCCCTAGTCTCCTCAGATCTCTGCTGAAGGGATGTCTTTCAGAATTATCCTATCTAAAAGAGCCCCTTCTTTTGCCCCCATCCATCTTTCTGTTTATCCCTTTATCCTGCTTCATCACTTTTGTCTTAGCACTTGTAACTTTCTGGCATTACACATCATTTATGTTATTACATAAGAATTAATTTATTTTCAATAAGTCTATTGTAACTGAATGGAAGTTCCATCTTGGCAGAGACGTTGCTTTTCCCTCCAATGTATTTTCAGCTCTGGAATGGCGAAGCTAGCATTCAACACAGAGCTGTTGGATGAACAAAACAGTGGAAAAGAGCAAAAGATCTCAAGGCAGAAGACCTGGCACCAATCCCTGATTCTACTCCTTTCTCTCTTGATGTGACCTTGAGCAGATCTCTTCATTGCTTAGCCCGTTGATTCTTTTTATATAAAACCAGGAGAAATAATTCCCATCCTGCCTCTGTTACAGGAACATGAAGAGGAACAACTGAGGACCTGGCTAGGATGGTGCTTTGTCAGCTGTTAGGGGCGGCTTAGTACCTTCAGGCTGCTATAACAAAAATACCACTGATTGGATGGATGACTTATATTAACAATAGACATTTATCTCTCAGAGTTCTGGAGGCTGGGAAGTCCAAGGTCAGGGCGATGACAGATCCTGGGCCTGATGAGAGTCTGTTTCCTGGTTCATAGACAGCTTTTTGCTGTGTCCCCACATACCAAAAGTACAGAGGGCTGTCTCTTCTCTAAGGGCACTGATCCTGTTCATGAGGGAATCCACCCTCTTGACCTAATCACCTTCCAAAGTCTCCACCTCCAAATACCATCATCTTGCAGGGCAGGTTTCAACATATGAATTTTGGAGGGATGCATACATTTGGACCAAAGCAGAAGCTGAGCAACAGCAGGGTGTTGTTATCAAAGGCAAAAATGCAGAAAGGAAAGGGAAGTAGCCCCCATGGTGGAGACCAGATTCTCTAGGAGTATGAGGATAGATCATTTTGACAGAAGGGAGGGAGGGAGTAGGAAAAATCCAGAAGAGGTAGACCGTCGTAGGGAGGAAAGACCCGTGGGTATAGTCCACACTATCAGGGAACAGGGAGGCATCTTCAAGAAGGGGAAAGGAAGTTGCACAGGTAGAGAGGCATGCCTCTAATACTCAGCTTTTTAAACAAAGTTGATTTAATCCACATGAAAACTCCATGGAGAAAGCATTGTCTAGGTTTCATTTGTGAGGACAGGGAGGCAGGCGGAGTGTCAATGCTATATTCAAAGCCACGGAGGAAGTGCGAGCCCAGACCTGCTGATCTGAGGCTGTGTGACAATGCAGTGTGGCTCCCGCGGAGCCCACTGGGCTGCCCCTCCCCCTGTTGGGGTGTGGCTCTAGGAGAGCAGGAGCCCGGTTAACCAGGGATCACCTGGCAGGCTCTTCCTCAGTTGTGCACAGGAAAAGAGCTGGACCTAGGGAAGAGTTTATGCTGAGGCATAGGTAACAGGGTCCGCGTTTTTTTTTTTTTTTCTTTTAAGATTTTATTAATTTATTTGACAGAGAGAGCGAGAGAGAGAGATAGATCATGAGATCTCTAGGCAGAGAGGCAGGCAGAGAGAGAGAGGAGGAAGCAGGCTCCCCGCCGAGCAGAGAGCCCAATGCGGGCCTGGATCCCAGGACCCTGAGATCATGACCTGAGCAGAAGGCAGAGGCTTTAACCCACTGAGCCACCCTGGAGCCCAGGGTCCGTGTTTAAAGAAACGAGGCCCATACAAAAGCGAAGGTTAAGCAAAGCTTTATTTCGTGCCAAGCATCAAAATTTTTACCGACCAGCCAGGGTCATTTCTCAGGAGAGAAACTGATAATGCCTAATTTTCCAGACTAGCTTTTATGGGGCAAACTCGCAAACCAGAGTTAATTTACATCTTCTTTGTCCCTGGAGCTCGGAGTTGGGGCGAGTATCGAGTATGAGTACTGAGTACCGAGTACCGAGTACCACTAGCTGGCCATTAATCCTCAATTTGCACCTCTACTACTCAGGATCCAGAGGTTGGGGGTTAACTGAATGGGCGCCTCCGCAACCTGGCTCGCCTTTGTTTTCCAGGGGCTGCTTCCCCTTTTTTCCTGAAGCTGTTTTTCTGAGTAAATAGCTAGGTGGTTTGGATTTTAAAACAGGACCTTACAGTAGAACCACCCACAGGGGTGGGGCACAAGGAAAGGAAAGAGGATGTAGGACGCTGTTAGGATGTAGTCCCAGTTTTGACATTGTCGTTCGTGGAAATGTGCATCTGTTGCAAAGGAAATTGTTGAGACGGGGGAGCATGGAGCTAGCTTTGTTTACTTGTGTTACTTTCTGTTGCTAGGGTTGATTTCTTCTCATAGCTTGTTTCTCTTTATTTTTTCTTAGCCACGTGTTGATATTACTGTTTGCATTAACTAGTTATCTGTGTGTCTCTATCTGAGTCCAACTAAAAATCATAAATGAATTCAGTAACAAATCTGGGAACTGAAGCAATGGAAAGAG
The DNA here is from genome assembly GCA_004023965.1 of Spilogale gracilis. Lineage (NCBI taxonomy): Eukaryota > Metazoa > Chordata > Mammalia > Carnivora > Mephitidae > Spilogale > Spilogale gracilis. The sequence continues at coordinate 25,513 of PITA01014758.1, forward strand.
ATCTAATTTTCTTGTTTGTGTTACCAGTGTTTGCCTAATGAGGATTTAAATCAACCTTGAAAAACCTTGATATATTTGGGTGTTAAATTCACGAAAGATAGTCCATGAATTCAGCTGCTAGACCTACTGTGTGAGAGTCACCTCTGCTGAAGACACTGGAAATTTTGCCCTTAAAATAGGGGACCATGGTTAGAAATCAAATCTTGATAATTCTAGAATATTGGATGGTAGATACCTCTGGGATAAAATGAGCATGATTAAGGTGATTTCATAGAGCTCATTTTCCTTATGAAAGTTGTCAGAGTATGAGTCTGGGGAGGAAAGTTTTGGCTCTGTGTATAAAGTGGTAAATCTAAGCAATGATCAGGGTAATTCAGCCCTAACACCCTTTTCTTAAAATAAATTGATCAATGATATTTGGAGATAAGAATGGGAATGGAGACATGTTTTTTCCTCTCATGTTTTCTTTGAATCATGCTTTCAGTTTTCTCAGTTCAAGTGAAAGGACTGTGTGTGTGTGTGTGTGTGTGTGTGTGTGTGTGTGTGTGCGTGCGTGTGCGCGCGCGCGCACGAGAGAGAGAGAGAGAGAGAGAGAGAGAGAGAGAGAGAAAGAGAGAGAGAGAGAGAAAAAGAGAGAGAGAGAGAGCATTCCAAGCTTTTCGAAGTTTCCCTCCTAGCTTTCTCTCCTCATGTGCTCTCTGCTCTCTGCTCCCAGCATGATGATCACGGGCACAGTATAGAATGACATAGGGATGGAAATGCTGACGGTGGACTTAGCATTTGAATCTTGGCTTCACCACTTTCTTATGGCTTTGGTACATTTGTGAACCCCTCTGTCTCCATTTCCTCATCTGCAAACAAAGAGAAAAGCAGTCCTAATATCTTAAGGTCATATTGAAATAAATTTCTAGGCCCAAGCTGCTCCTGCCCAAGGCGTCCAGTCAGCAAACCCCGACTCAGAACACTTTAGGTCCCTGTAAATGGCTGTGTTTGTCCCCAACCCTGGGCCAAGCCAGCTCTGCGCCTTCTTGCCCCAAACCAGGTTGGCTACGAGGCCCAAGACAATCAGATATTTTCTATTTTTCTCTTTCTAGTCCTTTATTCTTCATCTTATAAAAGTTTCTTGCCTTCTCCCTGCTTTTGCAGGCCCTGGAAAGGACACTGTCCACTCCATAAAGTGTTAAATTCTTTGTTTCACATAAATTGTCCTCTTTCATCATTTTTCTAGACAGTTGTCAGCAGATGGAGCACCTGGTACCTGGTAAACACTCAGTAAAATACTTGTCAGGGTTATTTTTACCACGAACAACCTCTCCTTTCTCTGTGAGGACATGCCTTTCTTTTTTTTTCTTTTCTTTTCTTTCTTTTTTTTTTTTTTTTAAGATTTTATTTATTTGACAGAGAGAAACACAGCCAGAGAGGGAACACAAGCAGGGGGAGTGAGAGAAGGAGAAGCAGGCATCCTGCGGAGCAGGAAGCCCGATGTAGGACTCGATTCTGGGTCTCCGGGATCATGACCTGAGCTGAAGGCAGTCGCTTAACCAACTGAGCCACCCAGGCGCCCGAGGACATGCCTTTCTTGAGGAAAAGAATGATTGTACTCATGCTGGGATCCTCAGGATACCTTATATACAGTAGGTGTTTAATAACTGTCTATGTAAGGGAACAGAATCCACATGCTAATGATACTTAGTGTGTTGTGCCTGACCCTCAGCTTCTGGAAAAGAAGCCTGTCAGAAGCAGGTTGAGTGTTTGATAAAATAAATTCACTGTGTATTTCTCAATATCCTAGACACCTAAATGTCACCTTATTTTTAAAATGTGCACTAGTTAGGTTGGATCCTACTGTTCTGTGGTCTTCCCTGGGTGCCTGATTTTTACAGAGCTGGTAGGGGCCCTTGGAGCATGAAGAAACTCATGGTTGTGGAAACCAGAGAACTGAGGTTCTGAGCAGTGTGCCTGGGAAACCAGTCATTTCTGTTTCCTCTGGGTTGCATTCTTGCACTTGCTTTTCCATGAGGTGGTCAAATAGAGGCAGAGAGAAAATTAATTAGGTGAGTCATCTCTATTATTATTAATAGCTTTGGAAGCCCTTTTGGGCATTTGCTAAGGAGAACTTCTTCCCTCCCCTGGGAAACTGAACCCAGTGTGCTTCAGCTGCTGCAACACCCCTCTTTGCAAGGGGCTGGCAGCCCAAGAAACAGGGCTCCCCGCCACCATCCTCCTCCTCCAGTTCGCTCCCCTCTTGGCTCCCTGCTGAAGCTGAAGCTGAAGGAGACGCTCACCCCTCCTGCATTGTTCCTTGAGTCCTGCGCCCTCCATTCCTTCTGTTCCCAAAGCTTCTCCGGGGTGTACTTTTATTCTGGGTTGGGAGGGGATGTTCTCTTTCTTTTTGTTTCTTTGCAAATGAAAAGGCTCAATGTAAAACATTTTTGTAAGCTCTGAATAAATTCAGTTTGAATTAAAAAAAAAAATCAATCACTCCCTGTGTACACGGGACAATCTGTGGTACTGACTGTAGAGATCATTTAGATCCTGCAGATCAAACTGCACGAACAGCATTTCACTGCAGAGAGATGGCAAAAATGGACTCTCATTAAGAAGCACTGTGAGGATAAAACGTGATTAAAGTGAGTGGGAGGAAATTACCAACAGGAGTCAAGAAAGGGGGGGGGCTGATCATAGAAATACAGGCCCAGCTGAATTAATTCTAAGGGCATTTGTTTATCATAATCGAGCATAAACGTTTGAGTAATAGTCACACCTCCGAATTATGTGAAAATTATGCTCCTTTCAATGGCATAAAACACTTTTTCATACCCATGATCTACTTTGCCACCGCACATGTGATGATGTGAGAGCGAAGATCGCCATGTAATGTTTCCATAAAAGAAAAAAAAAGTCAGTTTTTCCTTCATTTATATTTACTTGTCAATTTCAAAGGAATCGAATTTCGTTAAATAGCATAAATAAAGTATCCTAAAGGCACGAGTTCCTGCTGTGTCGGGAAGTTACCCTATATTTAGAAATTCTCCATGGCTCTCCAATAAATGCATTTCCTTTAGAAAAGCAATCCTAACTGGTAGAGTAGAGGCTGTTTCTAATGAAACTCAGGAATTCCTGAGGTCATCTTGTGTGTGGCAATCTCTCAATTAAGCTAGGAGGATCAGAAAATGCAAAACCCTATGGTTATACCCAAGAACTTGAAAAAGATGTGTCAGAAGCTCACTATGCGCGGTCACGGTTTGCAGCACAATATGATCCTATAGAAAGTGAAAAGGTCTGCTCTTCTCTGCATGGAACTTGCCATAGGAAGCTGGCGGTGACAAACCTCACAGATCAACAACCTCCCCTTTGAGGAAATTTGGGAAACCACTTGTTAGTTCCTCCCCTCTAAGCACCCCTCCCTGTGGCTCCACTTTGTTTTCAGACTATTTTCTTTTTGGTAAAAGTCAAGCTCAGAAATACACGAACCCTCCTGAGGTCTAGTCCAACGCGGAGTGCCCCGAGATGAGAAGTGGGGCATCGTTTTCCGTAAGGCGGAGGAACGTTATTTTATTACAAGTTTGCACCAGGATTTCTCTCCGAAAGGGGCATGTATTTAGTTTAGAAAGTACCCCACATCAGAGCAGGGAGAGGAGAAGCGAGTCCCGGAGAGGCTGAGGGTGTGGGCGGAATGTTTCTGAGACAAAGGGAGCATTTGGGCAGGGGCTTCCCAGCTCAGCCAAAGGAGAGACCGGCCGGGCTGCAGCCAATGGGAGGGCCGAAAGCAGCTCCCTCTCTCCCATGCTTCCTCTCTTCCCTCCCGCACAAATCTTCGCTGAAGTTAAGGAACTAGGTTTATATTTGGTGGGAGTTTGTTTTTTTGAAACTTGTATCAGGGCCGAGGTTGTGTCACATCAATGGAGTAGGACAGAGTTACCTTGTGTGGATCCACGCAGAGAAAAAACTCTGAGAATAAGTACTTAGGAATTTATAAAAAATTGTAGAGAGGCCTCTAGCCACAGATCTAGATGGGTTTGCTGAAGTCTTTGAGGGATTAAGAAGGGTAAGAGAGCCTTTTATGGCATGTTGGTCAAACCAACTACTTTATGGGAAACCTCTACTTTGTGATACTGTTTTCATTGGTGGGAAGCTACCGTGTGTCTTAAGCTACTTCATGGGCAGGTACTTGGAAACATGATTCTGTAAACACTAGGCATTATATTTGATTCTGGAGTCTTTGAACTGGCCAGCCTTCAAAATGATGTTAATTTAAGAGGCTGGCTGATGGAAATTAATGATTCTTGCATAGAATAGCAAAGGACTTTACGATCCTACTCTTAAAATTCATAAACATCCAACACCACTGGTTTTTCCCACATAAATTCAGAATCCTTAAGAATGAGGAATGAATTCAAAACCAGATAAATTGAATACCTGATATTCCCAAGAGATTCCTCATTAGCCAGGGTTGCTAAGGTACAGGTGAAGATGGGTCAAGATATTTGACCCTTTGCACATGATCATCATATCTGTGTTAGGATCAAATCTAGAGTAGCAGTGCATAAATCAAGAAACAAAAATATATTTGACAATATTTTACGGTGTGTCTTAGAATTTTAGAAGTATAAAAATTAGTGGTACATCACCTAAAGAAATGATTCAGTGTCATCAGATACTTCCTCCAACTGGAATGCTCTGGTCCAGAGTTGCAGATTTGCATCACCTTCTGAGAGATGCCTTCCCTGACCACCCCTTACAAAAAATTTCCTCTGCATAACACTCTAGATTTTCTTCATAACACTTATCACCACTAGAAACAATCTGTTCTTTTTTTTTTTTTTTTAACTTGTTTTTGGTCTGTCTGCCAACCATTGCAATATGAAGACCATGAAAGCAGAGAATTGAGGTTCCTTGTTCATTGCTTCTCAAGCTCTAGGATTAATGCCTGGCACCTAATCAGAGCTCAGTAAATATTTGTTGGATCATCTAATGAATTTCACTCAGCCTTTAATCTACAGATTATCAAAAGCCTCATAGACCACTATAAATATAGTGTGGTTATTATTATAAAGGAGATACATACTGAAGGATTCTTTAGCTGGTGTTTTGATCTAATTCCTTTTCATTATCATTCTAATCTTGGATCATGTAAATGATGATCACATTATACCCATCAGGATACTTTGCAAGAGAGAAATTCAGAATTATAGGAGCAATTTGGCAGTAAATTCCCGTGCAATTGGGAAGTGATACACAGAAAGTGGATCTAAAGATTCAATTAAATGATATAACAGTACAGTTCAGTTTTCATACGGAGGAATGTTTTGATATTCAATTTTAGCCTTAGGTTAATAGCATTATAAGATTTACATTCTTGGGTCATTAGAAGGATGACTTTACTTTTTTTAATATAAGAAAAATGCAGTGGTGGAAGCTAGATAGCAATTCCTAGTCACAGGATTTAGCAAGATTTAGTATTACTTTTGATTTCAAATTTATTTGAAAATATAATTAGGACTAGGGGATGTATAAATGTCTCCAAAATGAGAACAAATAACAAGAATATTCTTTACCTCCATGTTATGGATAATTAAAAGAAGATATATTTCAGGATAGAAATGTATTGTTTTGAGAGAGATTATTTTTCTACTTTATACCTTATTGCTTTGATTTTTTTTTTGAGGATCTTATTTGTGATGTATTGTCAGAGGAGTCTTGTTTTATAATTAACTAGACTTGTTGAACATAAAAATATTAATTTTATTCTATGTATATTATATTTTCTATCCTCATATGAGAACAATAAGAGAAGCACTGCTGAATTAAGCTGAGTGCAGAAAAGAAAGTTCCAGAAAATTTTTCAAAATTTCCTCTCCAGAATTGCTGTGTATATATTTACTACTGGTGGAGTAAAGAAAGAACTATTTTCAGGTGTATATGTATGCACAAATTGTTTTGGTTTTATTTCCAAAAAGGCATTTTAGTTATCTATTTTTCCATAACAAATTACCAGAAAATTTAGTGGCTTAAAACAATGATAAACATTCATCCTTCATAGTTTCTGTGAGGAATTAGGGACCAGCTAATGTTCTGCTGGGGAGTCCTTCATGAAGTTGCAGTCAAAATGTTGACCAGGGTTGCGGTCATCAGAAAGTTTGGGCCTAAAGAGTCTGCTTCCAAGATGGCACACTCACGTTTCTGGAAACTACGTACTGCTTGTTTATAGGAGACCTTGTATCCTCATGAAACAAGGGCTGCTTGAGTGTCTATCACAACATTATAGTGTCTAAGGCTACTTGAGTATCTTCATAATATGATAGTTGACTTCTCCCAGAGCAAATGATTCAAGTAAACAATGGGGAGGTTGCTATGTTTTTTATGATCTTACCTCAGAAGTCACACCATCACCTCTATCAGGTTCTACTAGTCATATAAACCAACCTTCATACGATGTGTGACAGGACTATGTGAAGGCATAAATACCAGGAGATAAGAATCATTGGGGATCATCCTGGATGCTAACTGTCACAGTGAGACATAGCAAGGTTATCTTAAAATCTACCACTGTTATGAATTTTGAATTGATTATCCATGTTCACTAAAGCCTGCTTTGCAAATTATGGAGTGGTGATGAAATGGAACTAACATTTAACAAAAGGCCTGATAAATGTATAAATAACATCTCCCCCCAAATATTATGAATAACATATATCATCACATTGGAAAGGCGAATAAGTAATTATTGAATCTGTTTCACTGAACATGGATAATCAGTTCAAAATTCATAAGACTAAAACATTTTGGTGGGAAATGAGATCAGATCATTGAAAAGAAAAAAAATGGAGGAAAGGAAAGATCACAAAACAAAATGATAGGATGCAGAGAAAGAATTCCAGAAAATCTAGTAGCAAAAGAGAAGGGAAAGGAAAGGGGAAAACGGGGATGAGAAAAGAGAGATAAAAGCAGAAGATATAGAACACAAAGATATAGAAATAATGGCAAAAGAAGTAGAGGAAAAAGAGATGATTTGTACAAAAGAGAGAAGAAGGAAAGGGAGGAAAAGGTCATGAGAATGGGAGAGACAGTTTATTTTATTTTAAAGATTTATTTATTTATTTTAGGGAGAGAGAATGGGGGAGAGGTAGAAGGAGAGGCAGAGAGAGTCACAAGCAGACACCTTGCTGAGCATGGAGCCCAACAGGGCTTGATCTCACAACCCTGAGATCATGAGCTGAGCTGAAATGAAGAGTCCAATGCTTAGTTGACTGAGCCAACCAGGCACCCCAAAAGAGGGAAAGTTTAAAAAGAAAAAAAAAAGAGAGAGAGCAGCCTTCCTCATTCCTTTCCTCTGTTGATGTTTTGATCCTTCATCATCTCAGATCAGGGCCAGGGACTTGTTGCCTCTGTGTAGGTTTTCTTCTCCTGTTTCCCAGCTTCTCTGGAGTTTCCATTAAGTCTTGGTTCTCAGAACCCTGGTTTTTAGCTTGTTGTGTATACTAGGTTGGCCAAACGTTTCTGGAGAGAAGAATGAAATGACCATTTTATTTAATCTAAGTTATTCTTGTTAAGGACATACTATCTTGCTGAATAATATTTTTCTAGGTGTATTGAAAAATTGTCATTTATCTGAACAAAAAAGACATAAGCAAATAATTTTCTGAGATATTTTAGTTCTGTAAAAAGTTATTACCATACTTGTGTTTGGTTCCTCTCATGTTTCTGCAGATTAGTATAGTTCATTTTTTTCTTTTTGGGTTTTTGATTCAGGGTTTACTTTAGTTCAGTTTCCTGATTCAATTCATGTTTCTGTGATTAAAGGAAAATTCTGGTTAAAAAAGTACTCAGATGGCTGGTTTCCTTAGCCAAGACTTTTTTTTTTAAGAAAAACAAGAACATTACATAATCTGTCTTTCAGTAATGTTTAACTTATAGATTTAAGGAAAATTTGGCTAAGCAATTTTCATATATTGAAATATTAAACAAACTGCTATCCATTTTTTTCATATATTCTCCATGTACTTTAAAAAAAAAAGATTTCTTTATTTTAGAGATTTATTTTAGAGACACAGAGAGAGAGAGTGGGGGTGAGGCAGAGGGAGAGAGAATCTCAAGCAGTCTCCACACCCAGTTGAGCCCCGACATAGGTTTCCATCCCAGGACCCTGAGATCATGACCTGAGGCAAAATCAAGAGTCAGGTGCTTAACCTAATGAACCATGCAGGCACCCCTCCTCGATGTACTTTCTGATGTACAAGTTAACTCACAAAGTAAAGATTTCTATGCTAATTCAAACTGTGGGGTTTTCTGCTCTTCCTTTTCTATTGCATTGATTTTTGTTTGTTTGAGTCTTTATTTGTAGGTGAATGTAAGTGAGCTGAGGACAGTGAATTAACAAGCATTTATTGGATATCCGTTACATTAATAATGAACCAAAAATATACATAACACTTCACAAAACATCTGGGGTAAAATAAGAGAAAAAATATGGTTATGGTTCCTGGGAAACTTAAGAATGTAAATAGGTAGAAACAAAGTGAATGAGAATAAACATGAGATGATATATGAAGTATTAAGTAATTTAAACATATTAAATGTATCACTAATAGGAGAATACCGAGTGAAATATCAAAGCAGACTGGGCCAGTCTTAGAAAATCATCTTCAGTTGGAGAATATTGAACAAAAATTTGAAATTGGATTTGGTCCAGTATTACTGGGGATGAGTGAGATTGATTTCCTTGGTGTGGTGGGAAGTATGGGAGCCAGGGGTGCTTGGTGAGTACAAGGGGATTGCCAGTGAAGGTAAACACATATCTCTAGTGACTTGAGAAATGACTTAAAGGAGTGAATATGGAAAGATAAATTTAAATGCACAATCTGTGACCCAAATTTTTTAAACGAATCCTTTCAAAATGTTACAGAAAGCTTGTTGTTTGAGAAGAGCTATGTATTTGTTCTGTATGAAACAGTTTGAAATGATGATAATGGATAACAAAACTTAAATAAATGACAAGTAGCAAAAAATATATGTATTGATTTTCATATACCCAACAGATGAGTGTACAATATGTCTTATTTCTCTAAGCTGACACGTAACTGAAATAACATGGACACTTTTGGACTCTCTGTATCACTCAGATGTGCAGATGTGCACACAGAAGGCCGCAGTGATAAGCTCTTGACTTGGAGTCTGAAGACTGGTCTTCAAATCCCATTCTGTTTATTAAAACTGTCTAACTTTGGAGAAATTGCTTAAATACAATCAAACTCAATGTCACAGGGGTCTCTGATGATCAAACAAGACAATGTATGTGAAATTACCTAGCATACAGTAGGCACTTGATGTGTTTTTATTTCTTTATTGTTTTCCTGGAGAAACAGTGGATCTTTATGGAAAATGTTATCAGGCTGGGATGGCAACAGAGATGCTTTGATTCGTATTTTAAGTAATGGGTGAAGCATGTCTTTTATATTCTTTTTAATGGAAGGATTCAGGAAGCTCTATACGTCTAAACATCACCCAGTTTTCTGGAAATGGGTCTGGGGGAAAATAGGCCTACTTATAGCCAATCACAAGGATTGGCCTTTTATGGCACAGAGCAAACATTTACAAAAATAGTTTCTTCCTCCTCATAGAGCTTAATTTATTGTAGAAAGTTTGGAAAGTCCAAAATGTGAAGAGCAATATCATTAGCCACAAAAAATGATTTTGGTGTATTCTCTTCAATATCTCTTATGCAACATAAACTTACACTGGAATCAGCTGTACATATCTTTTGTAACCTGATGTTTTTCATCTCACACTGTATAGGAAATATATTCTTATGCCACTACACAGAAGAATTTTTTGAAAACATAATTTTGAATGGTTATGTAGTTTATCCCATAGTATGGCTCTACCAATAATTTATTTATTTCCCTATTTTTAAGGCTGTTAGAATATTTGCCATAATACATATCATTGAAATGATTATCAATATTCATAAATCTCTGATGATTTATTTGAAATAGATTTCAAGAAATGGAATTATTTCACCACAAAGTATAAACACCTGTAAGCCTCTTAACTCACATTGAAAATTATCCTATGGAAAGGTACTAATTTTATGCTCCTCTTACCAGTGTGTGACACTCAGCATTTCCCAGAACTCTTGCAGCAAAGCATTTCTATGAAGGCTTCCTTTACAAGTGGTTGCCATGCCCATCTGGGCTGATTATTTTCTGGAAACTTTTGTTAATTGTTACTTATTAACAATCACTGCCATTGTACATGAGGCTTTCCATTTCTTCTTTATCTTCATTGTAATTTACATGTTTCCCATAAAGTGTTTTCCAAAAAACAGCAAAGCAGTAAATTGTGCTAATAAAACTAAAATTGAGTTTTAATTTCTTAGGTAAAATTGAAGCAGGCTGACAAATTCAGACTTGTGGGAAGCCTGGATGGGTGGTTGACTGGCGAATACTTCATGAGTCATTGTTTTTATAATCTCCAGAGCCAGGAAGAAAGGGCTGATTTGCTGAAATGAGTTTTCATAGTCCCATTTCAGATATTTCTAGTAACAATACAGTTTTTGAAAGTGTTAAATGGTCCCAAATTAATAAATGATGATAAAAGCAGAAGATGAACTGCTTTAGGCAAATTTGGCCCCATTACTTAGTCATGAACCTCTCCCAGGCAGGGTGAGCAGTACTTCTATTGCAGTCCCTTATGCATTTGTATTTATATGTACGTGTCTGCTCCCTCACTGGCTGGTAGAGTTCCTAGAGATGGAGAATGAGTGTTCTCATCTTTATTTTGCTGCTCAGAGTAAGGAACAATACCCATAATAGAATCATGTAGATGAATAATTTCCTAATAGCTGGCTAGAAAAGGAAATTTTGTAGCAGCAAAAGAAATCACAAAGGAAATTATTGAAAGATTTGAATATATAAAAATTTAAAATGTCTCTGTATACCTCCTTTTCCATAAATGTCCAAGCTCATAAGCAAACTTAAACATCAAAAAAATAGGGGAAAATATTTTCCATAAATTTGACAGCAAGAGATTTAATGCCTTTAATATAGAAAGAACTCATAAAAATCAATAAGAAAAAATATTAAGAGCACAAAAGTTAAATGGGTAAAGGATATAAATACATAATTCACCAAAAATAAAATAGATGAATAAATATTAAAAACGCCCAACTTCACTTTTTTTTTTTTTTTAAGATTTTATTTATTTGACAGAGAGAAACACACCCAGAGAGGGAACACAAGCAGGGGGAGTGAGAGAGGGAGAAGCAGGCTTCCTGCCGAGCAGGGAGCCCGATGTAGGACTCGATCCCCGGTCTCCGGGATCATAACCTGAGCTGAACGCAGTCGCCCAACCAACTGAGCCACCCAGGCGCCCCCCAACTTCACTTTTTTTCCAAAAAAATTTTATTGTGGTGAAGTACACATAACAGAATATTTACTATCTAGCCATTTTGAAGGGTATGGTTCAGTAGCCAACTTCATTTTTTTTATTTTTAAAAATTTTTTTATTTTAATTTTTTCCCCTATAACCCAGCTACTCTATCCCTCTCCCTCCTACCCCCCAGCAACCCTCAGTTTGTTTCCTGAGATTAAGAGTCTCTTATGGTTTGTCTCCCTCCCGGGTCCCATCTTGTGAGGGTTTATTATTTTTGTTTTTAATATGTCTTTAATTACAAGTTTAAATAATTTAATTTTTAATAGTGGCTGTGTTTAACACCTGGCTTACAAAATTCCTTAAATTTTAACAACTGGTTCCCATGAGCTGAGGTGAGCTAACACCACAGTCACTAATCTCTATATCTAGAGAGTCATTCAAGCCTAGCTTCTGGGCCTAATCTTATTCCTAAGTAGGTCACCACAAGAAGTTCTGGGTGAGGGGCACCAGGGTGGCTTAGTCGGTTAAGTGTCTGCCTTTGGCTCAGGTCATGATTCCCAGGGTCCTGGGATCTAGCCACACTTTGGGCTTCCTGCTCAGTGGGGAGTCTGCTTCTCCCCCTCCCTTTTCCCATTCCCCTTCCCCACCACTCGTGTTCTCTCTCTCTCTCTCTCTCTCTCTGCTCTCTCTCTCAGATAAATAAAAAATCTTAAAAAAAAAAAAAGAAGTTCTGGGTGAGTAGCTTTTTGAGGTAGCATTAACTCCCTTGTATTCTGCTCTAATCTTTATGATCCAGTTTCTGAGTATTTAAGTGATCTTGTTTTGCAATAACTAACATGTCCTACAGATACCACCATTCTTGTAGAGACTTTTTGTCCTGAATACTACTTCCCCTCTGATGCTGTCTCAAATCAGGGTTGATCGAGTCATAAAAGTTCTTCACTGTACAGTGTGGTGCCATTTGCATGTGGACTGATTGTTCGGACTGTCACCTGGCACATTTTATTTTACAGCTTACCTGTCCCACTACTGCTTAAATATGTGCCCTGGTGTTTGGACTTGCTTTGACTAGTACATGGTTCTTCTAATCTGCTTAATCTCTTAGTTTCTCCTTTTGGATTGAAGATTCTGTATTCCTTTGGCTTCAATAACTGACATTTGGCCTTATTCGATGATCTGATTACAGGACTGTCTGGCTTCCTGACTTTGGCCTAGCCAATCCACAGCTTAAATTTAGATGCTGATAAAACAGCAACATTAGAAAATGAGCTAATTTAAGCAGGTACTACTATAATGTTAGCGCAATCTGTTGATAGTTGCAAAAAAACAGGGTTGCCTTACTTGCAAACAATTCCTGGAGACCTTTTGGGAATTTTGAAGGGTGCCTAAGTTAAAATAATGGAGCAAATGAATTAAAAAAATGGCAGCTCTTCATTAGTTATCAGTTCAAGGAAGGTTCAGAGAAGATGGAGTGAACATCTGGGTCTTTTATAGATTGAGTTTCTCTTTGCCGTAGCCGGTAGGAAGGCCATATGGGATAAATCTACGCCAAGCACTAGACGTTTCTGAAATAAAAAACACTATACTTATGTGTAGGCTTATACTTCTTTGTTATTTGAACCTAATAAAATCAAGGCTCTTCATTAAGAAGGGGGCTTGGCATTTCTTTTAATGTTCAATAGATATTAACAGTGGTAACCTAATATTGATATAGAACTAATGTTAATAGATTTCAGTCTTGAATACTGTTGACTGATCTAGAGATCAACTTGAGAAAAACCACAAGGGGAAAAGCATGTTAAAAACTTGAGTTGGTTCTCCTGATGGGAAAAAAAAGCTTTAGTTGGTAGTCTAGGATTCATGCTGTTGTCAGAGGTGAAGAACTGTTCCTGTGCCTCAGGCTTCATTGACTCTTTGCCCCTGTGTAGAGGTGACTGGGGCAGTTCCCAGGAAAAGGTCTGTGAGCTTATCACTGAACAGAAGGAATCCTTATTAACTCCAAGATTGTTTGATTTTTCCATACTCCAGGAGGGTAGCTGTGTTTAATGGCGTTGTAAAAATCTGCCCTGGAAAAGGAAGTTGGTTTTCTGAAGAATATTTTCATGCTCAGACTCTATCCGTAGAATTACCTTAAATCTTTTCTTGGAAAGGTAGGGTTAGGAACAAATATTCCAAGAAATAAATAAACAACTGAATGAATTTGGAGAGCTTGGCAAATTATCTTTTCATCAAGGAAAGTGATGCCAAGCAGGGCTGGCTTTATGGGCCCATGAGCCATGCAGTTGCAGACTCCTGTGCTGAGAAAGTTTCCACACTTGGTTTAATGCTGTTGCCATTTTGGATTTCTTAACAAAGAGGGTTTTTTTCGTTTGTTTGTTTGTTTTTTGTTTTTTGTTTTTTCCCCCTCTGCAAGAATGCCCCAGGATAACACTGAAAACATGCCTTGAAAAAAAGTTATTATTTTTATTTATCCAGCCAGGCAAAAATAAGCCGAGAGTGCCACAAACAGTGTTATAAACATCCAAGTGTGTACAACAGCTAACATTTAGATAACCCATGCCAGGTTGGCACACATCCCCTCATCCTTCATTTCCTACTTTGCAGTGAGGATACAGAAAAGATAAGGAAATCATCAAGGGTCACACAGGTAAGTAAGTAGGTAGCAGAACTTAGAATTGAGCCAGGGCAGTATGGCTCCAGAATGGTTTTTTATGTAATGTTTTTCCTTTTTGTTAAGTGGAGTAATGACACTGGTGCTAAAAGATGCTTTGCAGTATCTCTAGTTATACATGTTATTACTTTTAAATTCAGAGAGAACTAATGAGCTAGGGCCCTTTAAAGGCCTAAGCCAAGGGGCATTTGGAAGCTAATAGTGAATTGCACCATAGAACAAAACACATTTTTTCTTCTGGAACATCAACTACTGACTGTTCTATTAAGGGGAAAGTACTAAACACATCACAGTTTAGGGTCTCATAACTGGCGCTCAATTTTGACTCAAACATTTTTAACTACACTACTAAGCTTACATGCTAGAGGCAACATTTTCATTCTTAGAAATTTATTCTATACTTTATTCCTTTCAGGGAATTGAGGATTTGGCTTATACTTGCTGGATATGTTACATGATTCTATAAAGCCATTTTAAAATTGAAGAGTCTTACCTTGACTTTAGTTTTTAAAAATCTTTGTAGGTATCAGACCATACTGGTTCGAGGATGGGCTCTAGCATCTCATGGCAAATTTTATGGTCCTTAGATTTGCATCTGTAATAAAGATACCTCACATGGTTGCCACAAGACTAGGAAGCACTCAGCACTTGCTAGAACATAATTAACACTCTGTAAACAGGAATAATTGTTTCAGTTATGAAAAGTCATATAGAATACTGTAGGGGGATTTCAGGGATATAACATCTCTAAGCTTCAGTTTCTTCAGCATAAAATCAAGTTAATAACATCTATCTCACAGGGTGTTACAAGGATTAAGTAGGATAATATGTAAGAAGTGTTTAGCACAGGGCCTGGCATATACTAAGTTCTTACTAAATAGTATCTTCTATTACTCAATTTGAATTTTCTCTCTGTAATGTAGATCTAGGTAATTTCCCAGTGAAATCTAGGACCTGATATATACAACTATTTTATTTTTAATAATATTTTTCATCTTTTTTTCTCCATAGATCATACTGTTAGGAGAATGAGATAAATGTTGGTTTTTACTGTACAGTAATACTTTTCTGTATTAATTATGCATCTTAAAAATAAACTCTGGAAAGATAGGTTGGTCTTTTTCCAATGATCCTTTTATAAAGGACTATTAAAATAACACATAAAATAAATAATGTTCATTCATTATTTATACGTTGTAAGCAGTGATTACATCAGCTCAGTCTGGCCATCGATCAGCCCTGGGAATCCTCAATTCTGCTTGAGTTCAGGGTGCAGACAGCGGAGGGAAGGCAAACAGCACTCCTGTGTTTTCCAGAACTAATTCCACCAGTGAGGCACTGTTCTGCTCCTCCATGGGTCCCTTTCCCTCTGCCCACCAGTATTGTTGGGTCTTTTCAGAAAGAAACAAAATAATTTTTCTCTCAAACTTGTTCCTCCCTTCAAGTACTTTTTCATCTTTCCCTTTTATTTGACTGCTAACCTTCTGATAAAAATGGTTTTTACTTCTTTAACATATCTTACTTTTCATTCCCTGAGTTCACCCTGTCTTTTATCCCTACGAATTTCTGGCAATGGTTATCTTGAAAGCAATACGAACTTCCCAAGTCATCAAGGTGTTTGAGCTTTTCTTAGTCTTCATTCTTCTTGACCTCTCTGAAACATGTGATAGATACTGTTGAAATTCTGACAATCTCTTAGAGCCTGGGACATTGTTCATGCTTTTCTTGACACTTGTATCTTGGTTTGTTCACAGAAAATAGCAATGATGTCCACTTTGCAGAATGAGGATAAAATGAGATGTTATTGTTAACATGTATCATAATCAGTAAGATTCACTTGACCATCTCATTTATTCCCAAGACTCTAAGTCTTACACTACAGAGATGACTCCTGTATCTGTATTTTTGTTTTAATCTTTCTCTAGATGTTCATTCTTCCTTTTTGACCTCTATTTTTACCTGTAATAATAAAATCATGGGTGGTTAGACCTGGAAGAGTTCTTAGAGAAACCACTCTCAATTTATAGTGGAAGAAATAGTAATGTGCAGAGTGAATTGGTTTGGGCCAAAGCTGCTGGGTAAGGATGGCTTTAGCTTCAAGTAATAGAAATCCCAATGAAACTGGCTTAAATGTGTGATCTTCCATAACTGCTACACTAACCAACCTTAGTATGCCTTAGTAAGTATGCCACACCAAGTGTAGCAGTTCAATGACAGGATCAATGGTCCAATTTCTCTCTTTCCTGGCTCTGCTATCCTCAGCATGTTGGCCTGTTCACAGGCCAGCTGATGATGGTTAGATGGCTACAGGTGGTTCCTAGTGTCCCATCCATACCTGGCAATTCCACTGAAAGGACAGACCATCTCTTCTGGTATTGATCTTCTTAAGAGTGAGAGTTCACTACCCTGAAGCAACAGATGACTTTCTTTCATGCTTCATTGGCCAGACTTGTCACATGCCCTGGGAATGGGAGATGTGACTGACTTAGACCAATCAGAATTTACACCCTGAGGCTGAGTCCAGACTTCTCTGAAGCACATGGACTACCAAGTTGGGTCAACGCAGAACTAAATCTGATTTCTTTGAGACTAGAAAGGGAGAAGATACAGTGCAAAATGAAGGTTGGCCCATGTCCCACAGTGTCTGTCACTGTCTCTCAACCACAACTAGAAGTCAGATTCCTGGTAAATATCGAACTCTGTTTCAGTAATTCTTACTGCCTCTCAACATTGGAGTCAGACTCAACATGTCCATCATCTAACTGATCACCCTTCCACTCAGATTTGTCCCTTTTCATATTTTCCTATGTATTAACCATTTTCTTCTGCAAGTAGTAGGCCATCTTTGACTTCTTTCTTTCCCTTCTTCTCCACAGTTCACATTTTCTAAAAAAAATATCATTCACTGTTTTCTTTCCATTATTACTATTAGTTCTGTGTGACATCTGTATTATATATGACTTTGATTATTACAATAGTCTGGTAATCAATCTTCCTGACTCACCTCTCTTTCCAATTCTCATTTCCTCTTCAAATCACTGCTATATTCATCTTCCTAAAACATTTTTACTTTTGAAAAAACTTCTTTAGAGGGGTACCCAATGAGACTAAGCTCTACTGGTTTTTAAAAATTAGAATACATTGTTATTTGAAAGTTTAGAGGAAAGTGTGCAACAAAACTTTTGTTTTACACTGACAAATATTGCATTTCTGGGAGGTTGCCCCCCCCACCCCCCTGCAAGATGGGTATATTTGCATAAGGTGCAAGGATCCTCCTGGGAAGTAGTGGATAAAACCATGACACTTTCCTTTTTGAAGCTTAATATTATTAGAAAAGTATCTAATAATATTAAAATGGTCTCAACTTAGGTCATTTGGCAAAGACATCAAACCCCTACTTTGAGGAGTAACTCATTATAATAAAAGGAGAATCCAGAATGATGACCAAAGCCATATGGGAAGTTTAGAATGGGTTTAGAATGGGAGGCCTGGTTCTGGAATGGGCTATCTGAGCTTAGTGGGAAGGCTTTAAAAAATGCTGCATGCATATGTAGGGGTAAATATATACATGCTGGAAGCTGAAGTCATATAAAGGCAAATTTAAGAGTCTAGTACTGATGTGACTTGGGGTTTCTATGGCTGGCCTAGTAAGATGGACAGCTATCTCTACTTGCACTTGAGGAATTCTTACGAAGTGCTAATACCAATGAGTTAGTACTTTGTGCACTTTGGGAGGACTGTAGGATGTTGGAGTCACAGTTTTCTTGCAATCAGGCAAGAAAAAAAGATATAAAGCTATCTGGACTGGAAAGAAAAAAGTAAAACTCTCTTTATTCAGAGATGACATGATCATTTCCATAGCAATTCCCCATGTAATCTATGAAAGAGCTCCCAGAATTACTAAGTAACTTTAGCAAGACTGCAGAATATGAAATCATATACAAAAATCCATTAGATTTCAATATATAGTGCTAGCAATGAATTATCAGACATTGAAACAAGAACGGTGTAAAAACATAAAAATATGAAATATTGGGGGATTAATTTGAGAAGAGATGTGAACGATTGGTACATGGAAAACTATAAAACACTGCTAAAACTATAAAACAAAACTATAAAAATTAAAGAAGACCAAAATAGAGAGACATATTGTGTTTGCAGGTTGGAAGACTCAATATGGTGAAGAGGGCAGTTCTCTAAATTAAAATATAGATTCAACGCAATCCCAGTGAAAATCCCAGCATGATTTTTTTGGGGGTAGAAATTAGTAATTTATTCCAAAGTTTATATGGAAATGCAAGGGATCTAGAATAGCTTAAATAATTTGAAAAAAGAGCAAATTTGGAGGACTTAAACCCTCTGACTTCAAGACTTTTTATAACACTTTAGGAATTAAGACGGTGTGGCAGTGTGGTATTGGCATCAAAGTAGACAAATAGATCAAGGGAACAGAATAGAATCCAGAAATATACCTAACATATATGGTCCACTGATTTTTGACAAGGATATTTAGATTAAAAGGATAACTTTTTCAACAAATGATATTAGAACAATTAGATATTTATCTGCAAAAACCCCCAACTCCCACCCCCCAAATGCTTCAATTCATATGATATGAATTTCACACCATATAAAAAATTAACTCACAATGGATCATAGGCTGAAATGTAAACTCTAAAACAGGAAAAGAACACAGAAAATCTTTGTGACTTTGAGTTAGGCAAAGATTTCTTAAACGTAATGTCAAAAGCACACTCCATAAAAACAAAATTGGATACATTAGACTGCATCAAAATTAAAAACTTCTCCTCTTTGAAGCCCTTTTCAAGACTGGGGAAAATATTTATAAATCATATATCTGATAAAGGGCTTATGTTCAGAATGTATAAAGAACTCTGGAATCTTAATAATAATAATTTTAAAATGGGCAAAGGATTTGAGCAGACACTTCATCAAAGAAGCTCTAAAAGTGGCAAATAAAAACATGAAGAGTCATTAGTCATTGGGGAAATGCAAATGAAAACCATAATAAGATATTACTACACAATAATTCGTCCAAAATCAAAAAGCAGAGACCATGCCAAGTATTTGACGTGGAGCGACTGACATCCTCGTGTAATGCTGGTGGGAGTGCAGAGTGATAGACCATTCTGACAGATACCTTGACAGTTATTTAAAAAGCACAACATGTGACTCGGTCACTTCACAGCTAGGTATTAATGCAAGAGAAATGAAGGCATATGTCCATATGAAGACTTGTATATGAATACTGAAAGTAGCTTTATTTTTAATAGTTCCAAACTAAAAACAATGTGAATGTCTATCAAAATGCTGAATGAGTAAACAAATTATGGCATAGCCATACAATGGAATACCACTTACTAGTCAAAAGGAACAGACTATAGATACACCCAACAATATGGCTGAATCCTAAAAAATTGTGTTGAGTTAAAGAAGCCAGACTGAAGAGTCCATACTGTATAGTTACATTTACACAAAATTCTTGAAAGTGCTAATTAATCTATAGTGGCAGAAAGCGGAATAGCAGTTGCTTAGGAATGGGGCAGGAGAGAGATATTAGGAAGTGGCACAAAGAAACTTGTAGGGGTGAAGGATGTGTTCATTATCTTGATTGTAGTGATAGTTTCATGGGTGTAAACATATGTCAAAACTTACCGTATTATATGCTTTAAACAGGCACAGTTAATTATATGTCAATTATCCTTCAATAAAGCTGTTTAAAAGAGAGGTATTTTAAATAGGCAAAAATAGGTAAAATTTGAAATACTGGTTATACTAGTGAGTCTGTATTCTCCAACTGACTAACCTCCAAACCCTTGGGTCTGGCATTTGCTCTCCGTGATCCGATCTCAGGCTAACATTCCTGCTGTATTTCCTTCTGAATTTTGAATTCCAAGGGGACTCTTTCCTGAATAGGTATTACCCTTTCTCATGCATTTCATTATTTTAGAATGGTTGGCCACCACCTTCTGATCTCCTCACATAGAGATGCTCCCTCCTTCTTCTTCTGAACTCCCACAATGCTTTGCACCTACTTTGTGGCACTCATCACATTTTTCTTTATAACTTGTAAACACATTTCTTACCTCCCCTATAAGACTGAAAGATTCTTGAAGTTAGTGACCCATGTATTTATTATCTGTTCCAGTCCCCTAATGACATCTTAAAGAATATCTTACAAATAGTAAATGTATACATATACACACAACTAATATGTTTAACCAAGGATTTTTAAAATTCTGGTCCAAAGACTAAAAACATTTTATTGTGTTTAAAGTAATATGAAACCTTTCCTAATTGTGATGTATACAATCTTCATTCACATAAGATTGGGGAAAGTTTCCCTTCTATTTGGGTTGTTTCATCTTTCAGTCTATTGTAAATACATCATGTTTATCATCTTTAAAGACATTTCTCATTACCTAAGTACCAGAAACTAAAGTTTGTAGATTTGTAATTGCTTAAGGATCTCCCATATGATGTGCGAGGGTTGAGTAAAATGGCATAAAGATACAATGATTATATATTACAGAGAAAAAAATAGAAATTGTGTCTGGAACATTTTTTCCTATTTTTGACCCCATGTTGAAATAATGAAACCCAATCCTATCTAAGAAATAGGCCAATGATAAAACCTAAGAATAATTTTGTTGCGGAGTAAAAGTGAACAAGAAACTGGGCTAAGAGGAAAGCTTTATTTCAGTTTCAAATATCTGAAAAATTGGGAAATTGGATAAAAGGAGTTCAGGAAATTGTACTGGATGAAAATGACGTTGTGTATTTGTTCTAACATAAAAGCATCCATTTCCCTCACACAGAGATGGAGATGTAATGGTCTCAAATCTAATGGAAGTGCTCACTGCCAGGGATGTAGTTTTGAGATGGGTTTGTTTGAGGATTCCAGGTCTAATTTCATATCATTAAACTCTGAAATTACAGAAGGCTTTCTGAAGTAATCCTTGCACCTCAAAATGGCCTCGCGGTGCACCATGAGCCTGTTTGTGTACGAAATCTGAAGGGCTTGTAATACAGCCCACCTTCCTAGAGCAACCAGTACTGTGTCTCCATTCTTGCCTTTTCCCATGGGCTGTGTTTCTTGCAGTGCTCACAGGTCAGCTTGGATACTATAGATTTCTAAAGCTGATAATATGGCAGAGGTGACAATGTCAGGGTTTGGATGAGACCAAATGAGAATACTAATTCCACCACGCATGAGCTCCGTGGCTTGGATCCAGTCTGCTGGCTTCCTGAGCCGAAACTTCCCCATCTGCCAAAAGGGTACCATGAACATCAAGACTTAAAATGGTGCTTGGCACAGAGAGCACACGCTCAACACGTGTTCCAGTTAGTATTATTAGCAAGCAGAAACTATCTTAGTTTTACTTCAAGAAAATAGTCTTAGCCTTGTGCTAAGGATAACTTTTTTTTCAAGATTTTATTTTAAAGTAATCTCAGCCGCACAACGTGGAGTTTGAACTCACAACCCAGAGATCAAGAGCTGTGTGGTCTACTGACTGAGCCAGCCAAGTGCCCCTGTCCTAAGGATCATTTAAAAAATGATAGTGTGGATGTGGGTGTTTTTCTTAGAAACATTTCTAGAGGAAATTTGGTGGCTGTGGATCTAGAGTTAAAAGGCCTATCCAGCCTTGTCCAAGGGATACACAATGTCCATGCCTTCAAACAGATACACAAATGGTGTTATGGAACTCCCAGATATTGTCTACTCAATTCACTGTGGGCAGGAAGAGGGTCTATTTTTAAGGGGAGGGAAGAAGACCATAAATGGTTAAAAATAGGATTCTCCTCTATCTTCTGGCTGCCAGTTTCACCCTTCATTTTTCTTTTGACCCCTCCCCCCACAGTTCCTAAAGTCCTCTTATCACCTCTGTTCACTCTCCCTCCTCTTTCTCTACTTTAGAAATGGTACATATTGTGAAAGAGAAAATTCTTGACACTATCCCCAGAAAGTCGTGGTGGGGGTAATTCATTTTTAATCCCGAACACCTGGCCTGCTTTTATTTGGCTGCCAGAATGAGAAGGTTTTTTGATTATTCAAAAAATTCCTCTTGCTGGTGTTCACAAATGACTAAAAAGGTTAATAAATTTCAGAATCTGCCTGGTAATCCAGGGAGATAGAACTTTGCAAACACAGACTTTTCTTTTTAGATTGAATCTGACATTATGAAAAGTTACACCTCTCTTCCCACACGCAAAGTATTTATCCAGGCTTTAAACACTGAGTAGCAAGAGCGTGGCAAGGGAGCTGACATTAATTGTTCGTCCGCTCTCACCCACATCTTTTCATGTGGGCCTAATGACAGTTCTATGGGGAACGCATCACTGTTTTCATATTTCATAGGTGAGGGCATGAGGGGGCTTCAACACCCTCTATTGGGGGAGGGACTTGCTCTGGTGTCATTTCCCCAAGCACTGGTGACCTCTTGCAGGATTTAGTCATCTTCTCCAGTTGACCCCCTCATCCTGGTTGTGTAAAACCTTGATACGAGTGTCTCTCTGTCCACATGCAGTACCAATTATGGCAAGACGTGGCTCCCAAGTTCAGCCACCTTCTGTGGCCAGTCAGTTCGTGGGGTGTCAAGTGCAGAGGCCATCTTTCCAGGAAAGAGAACTTTGAAATGGATATGCCCTCCCTCTGTGAAACAGACAGAGCAGCTGTCTCCGTAAATATCTTCCATGGGCTCTGATTACATAAAGGCCGGTCTGCAAGTCCCTTTCTGTTGGCTGGGGTGGTGAGGTAGTGTGTGGGGGATGAGAGTGGGTGGTAACTCCAGTTACCTCTCAATGGTGCCTCTCAGGAAAGCCTGCAGAGCCTGGCAGGAGTGTGGGGTGGTATTGGTTTTTAGTTATGATTCTGAAAAAACAAGAACGCCATTTATACATAGGTGATCAGATTTAGTCCTTATAACAAATCTGTGGGGGAAGATTCAATTATGGTCCTGGGGTCATGGAATGATTGTGGATCTGAGCATGGGTTTGAATCAGTGCTCTTATACTGTCCATGGTAAGTTCAAGCAACTTGATATCAGTGTGACTCTCACCTTCCTGTGCCTCAGCCTCTTCTCTGTATGATTTGCCTACTCTAGTCTATTGTGAAAAGAGAATGAGATAACTTCCATGGTAGTAAATGATCTCTATGTGTTCACTGTTGTTCTGTCCAGTTTCCAGACGAGGAAACTAACGGGCTAGATAACTGCCTAAAATCACAGAGCTACTAAGTGCTTTCAAAACCCATGCTCTCAGCCATGACTTCATGGCAGCCTCTTTGCCCTTTCCACATCCTGGCACACATGGAAAATACTATGACTCCTGTGACCTTGGTGGGGAATGAATGTGACAATTCAAGGCTTCAGGCAATGGGTCTGGTGGGCTCTGCCATCCCACGCTCATTCTGGTCAGCTGGTACTTTGCTGTATTGGAACAAATACCAAAAATGTCAGGTAAGTCTTATTGGAAGAAATGTTGCTTTCAGTGTAATTTGAACAGTTAGTAAAGTTTAGAAGTGAAGGGGAGGGGCAGTGAGGTTAGATGTGAGGGACAGCTTAATTTTCTCTTCTGGAAAATGGAGATCACAATACTATTTTACAGAATACTCAAAAAGTGAATGAAGGAATGTATATAGAAAGGCTTTGTAAAATGTGATATCAATCCTAGCTGTTACTATTTCTAAGGAAAATGGACATAATATTTGAAATTGTAAGAGTGATTTAGGTATAGTATTTACAGAGATAAAACATTTCTACCAAACATTCACTCAGGGACATGTACAGCTTTGATAGGACCTTCCTCCTTCCCCTCCCCTCCCATACTTCCTTCCTTTATTTATCTTTAACCAAATAAAAATGGACATTAGCTTCTTCCAAGGTTTGTTATGAGGCTTAATCTATTTTCTTCAAGTAACTAAAGTGAATAGGACTAAGTTCAAGAGTCCTATAATCCCAAGCTAGGTGATCTCTGAAGGTCAGACTAATTTGGCTTTATTTGAGGAAATGGCATGCCAGGTCATCTCCATGACATAGTCCCAGGGCTTCTTTGGTGAGGACTCGTTCTGACAGGCAAAGCAATCAGACACAGGGTGGACCTAGAAACAAAGCTTTCATCATTAGACTGTTAGACGGGAGAGATTTGGGGCTATAGGTCAACTTGTCTCTTGCCAGAGGGCCTGATGTCTGAGTCCTGTGGAAAGGGGGATGGGAAGGTTGTGAGTAAAACTTGTAAGGGCCACTGCACTGATAATGTTGTCCAGCTCTGGGGTCAAGGATGTCTGCCTTGGTCCTACCTCTTTGAGAGAGTAAGTCAAGAAAGGAAGAGAGACAATTGTCCCAAATCTTCAATGTAACACCAAAATCACATTGTCATCCTGACATGAGCTCCATGGCATCAGCTGTGTCATCTCCTGATGGTAATTCCTGCTGGACATGGTGAACAGGGAAAAGATGAAGGCAATGGGAAGAGAGTAGCAGGGGTCATGTGAATGGCTACTAGACTTATTTGCCAGTGTATGAGAAGTGTTCATATGCTGACATATGAAAGAATGATTAGAAGCAAAAAGTAGGAAAACACGGGTTACACATAAAACAAAAGCAAGTCTTGGGGTATTTCTGCAAGTCTTCATTGCTATTTACATCTTACTATTTTGGACTCTTGGGCTACTTTATACTTTGAGATCTAGGATGAGATGTGTAGACTAATTCATCTCAAAATATTACCCATTTTAAGAAGTATTTTTTTAAAAGACTTCATTTAAAATTTGCTCAACTTTGACATTTTCTTTCCTGAGTTTACTATAAAATTCAAGTCAAGTAACTTGCACAAATGCATCAATATTTTAAAAGCTACCAATCTTACACATAAAAAAGAAGGCTCACAGTCTTCAATAATCTTTAATGTAACATGCATTCATTATATATGAGCCCTCAAAGGAGAAACTCACTTGTTCAGAATCCTAAGTGCTACAGAATGGTGGCTTTGGTATAGCTAAATACCACACATTTGCTTTGTAAAACCACCATCAAATGACTTTAGCACATTAACCCTGAAAGTCATCACGACTCTTCTATCTCTAATAATGAGGACTAAGCAAAAGAAGAGAATTTTTTCTGATGTGACATTCTTGTGGTCATAATGTTAACAAGATACTCTCCTTGAAATTTGACTCTGATGATGTTCCTCAGGTCTTGGAGAAGCTGACTCATTCTTTGTGGCTGAACTCAAATGTCACCTCCACTGTGAACTAGTCCCTAACACCTAGAAAAGAATGAATTGCTCCCATGGAACTTGGTCCATGCCTCTGTTATGGCACCATTATCACCCAGTATCCTGGCTATGCTTGTGTCTGTTTATCCAATGAACTATGAGCTCCTTGGGTGTGGGATGGTTTTTGGCACAGGAGTCACTTAATAGATAATTGTAGAATTAAAGAGAGTATCGATCATCACTGATATTACGTTTAAGATATAGATACAATTATGCACTTGTACAAACAAACAGAAAAAAATGTTCAAGAGGCTATTGCCATCCAGACACAGAATTTTTTAAAAAAAGAATTTTAGGAAGTTGTCATCTTAAAATCTCCTTAACTGGAGAGATTCAAGAAAGGTCGACAATATTCTAAGATGAATGGCTGAGTTAATGAATGAAAGAAGATTTTTCTGTTATCTAATGTGTGCTTGACTTCCACCTGTATTTAAAGCTAGAACCCAGGAGAAGAGAAGGGGTTGGGCTTGATATCTATTGAGTGACTTCTGTCTACTAGGTTCTGTAGCTGGCGGTTTCTAATATATGATTTCACTTTAGGTGCGACCACCCTACTGATTGAGTCTTATCAGCTCCTTTTGTCAAATGGGGAAAACTGAGTTTTGGAGGTTCAGCAATGTAAACAGTCATTCCATCTGCTAAGTGGCTGAATCAGAATTTGAACCCAAATCTGAAAAGAATTCTTAGTATATATCTCTATGTATTTAAAAAAGGAAAGATTTCAACAGTTTTTAAGATAATTCAGGGCAACACTTACCTTGTAGCCTACACTCTCCCCACCTAAATAAATAGCTAAGGAAAAGCTTTGGGGGAGGGGCTTGAAGTGGGTCACAGGTGTGTGTGTTGGGGGGGTAAGCAGGTGGGATCAGAGTCAGAAATCTGGGTAGAGAGTCTGCTCTGTCATGTTTTAGTGGTGTGACCTTAGGCAAATTA
The DNA here is from genome assembly GCA_004023965.1 of Spilogale gracilis. Lineage (NCBI taxonomy): Eukaryota > Metazoa > Chordata > Mammalia > Carnivora > Mephitidae > Spilogale > Spilogale gracilis. The sequence goes on from PITA01014758.1 coordinate 51,785, forward strand.
TTTAACTTCCTCGAGTCTCAGTTTCTTTAACTGTAAAGTGTGGAAATGGGTGGAAGGGAATAAACATTGTATCTGACAGGACGTTTTAAGGCTAAAATGGGAGAACGTATTAAGCAGCTAGCCAAGTACCTGGAACTTGGCACTAGTGTTCAATACATTCTTATCGTAATTACCCAAATGCTCTGTGTTTATTGCCCAAAGTCAACAGATAGTTGCTCATCTCTCTATTGAATGTTTAGTCGATGCAGTCTAAGAATAAGTGGAAGAGAAGCCCACCGAATGACATTTCCCTTGTGACCTGCAGCCAAAGTGTGGGGGTTGGAATCATTTTTTTTTTTTTTTTAAAGATTTTATTTATTTGACAGAGAGAAACACAGCCAGAGAGGGAACACAAGCAGGGGGAGTGAGAGAGGGAGAAGCAGGCCTCCCGCCGAGCAGGGAGCCCGATGTGGGACTAGATCCCGGGTCTCCGGGATCATGACCTGAGCCGAAGGCAGTCGCCCAACCAACTGAGCCACCCAGGCGCCCCGGGGGTTGGAATCATTTTAATGGGAATTTGATTCCTGGTTCTGCTTGGTGATCTTGGCAAGACACTCTGTTTTGCCGAACACAGTTTTCTTAGCTGCAGAATGGCAATCAAAACTACATCTATCTTGGGGCGCCTGGGTGGCTCAG
>PITA01014759.1:0-25095 GCA_004023965.1 Spilogale gracilis
ACTTCTGTTATTAGGGTTTATTTTGAAACTAATGCTCTTTTCCAAATTAGCCATTGCTTGGATGATTGCTGTCCTGAATTCCATTTCTGTCAATTTTTTTTTTAAGATTTTATTTATTTATTTGACAGAGAGAAACACAGCTAGAGAGGGAACTAAAGCAGGGGGAGTGAGAGAGGGAGGAGCAGGCCTCCCGTTGAGCAGGTAACCTGATGTGGGGCTCAATGCTGGGACTCCAGGATCATGACCTGTGCTCGAAGGCAGTCGTTCAACCAAGTGAGCCACCCAGGCGCCCAGTCATATTGTTTATGTTCATTTCCAGTAATTCTGTGACCGGGGTTGCAGTCTCAGGGTTCTTCTTCTGTTGGTTGTTCCTCCTCCTAGTCATTTTGGCGAGGAGTGGTTGAGGGGGTGTATAGCTAAATATATCAGCCACTATCCAGGTGAGTTGGTCACTGGTAGGTTTTGGAGCAATCGGAATTCACCACCGAAAAGGAAGAAGAAAGAAAAAAGAAAACAGAAGAAAGGAAGCAAGAAACAAAATCCCTGCCAGAGTGGGGCCCGGTGGTAGGATTTATACGGTACAAAACTACTACAGGGTAAAGAAAAAGGTGATCAAGAGTAAATAAATAGATCAAAAAGCTAAGCCCAACCTGAATAATCCCCAAGACCAGTATTTATATGACACAAAGGCAAGAACAATTACACAGAAACACTGACACCCTAGGGTGGGAAGGTGAGGGCAGATACTCCTTGTGGGCAAAGAAAGTATTTCAGATCTTCCCGAGTTTGTCTTGTTATTATTTTTGGAGGAGCCCACTTTCTAAAGATATAGGGAGATTAGAACTGGTTGTATATAGGGGTAGTATTGAATAGGGATGTAGGATTACCTTGAAGCTTATAACTATATGTTTATTTTAAAAAAATAAAGGAAAGAGGAGAGAAGAAAGGGAAAAAAAACAGTAAAACAAACAAGCTAATGAGAGGCAACAACAACAATAACCACAGAAAACACAGGTATGTTTTTGAAAAAATTTCAAGGTAAAAAATTGTTATGGAGTGTTGTATTAAGTACCACATTGTGATAAAAAGTGGGTTAAAATTAAGAGAACAAAAAACCTGAGAATGAATTTTTAAGTTTAAAGTGGAAACTTTAAAAGTAAAAATAGAAAAAGTTAAAAAAGCAAATAAGGTGAAAAACTATCAATAAAGCTTACAGTTTTGGGGGAAGTACCAGGAGTTTAATAAATTGCCTTTCCCCCCCATGTTGGGGTTTTACGGTTTAGGTGTTGTCCTCCTGTCCTTCTGGCTTGCCTTCTGTGGGCGGGGCCTGCCGCACTGTTTTTAGTCCCTTCTACCTGGGCTGCGTCTCTCCGCCACGTTCCTAGGGACTGGAGTCTATTGTAACCATGTTGTCAGGGTTCAGTTCTCTGGGGGAGCTGTTCTTTTACAGCCTTTTGCAGTTGTTATGGAAGTCAGGTTGGAGCAAGATGTCTGTTCCCAGTCCTCCTTCCCAGAGAGAGCCCCTAATTAGCAACCCTCTGGACTATGGGGGGGGCCCTCAGGCTCTCCCTGTATCCTCTCCCTTGGCCACCTATGACAGCCAGGTGGGCGCAAACGCTGGTTTGATTTCTGTCCAAAGCCCCCACTTGTCATTTCGCTCCCATGCCACAAAAACTGCAACTGATTTTGGGTCAAGAGACCTTGTCTGTGTCCCAGGAGGCTGTGTGACCCCCACGCAGGAGGGACTGAGGGACTGAGGTCCTGCGGCCCCGCACGTCCTGCACAAGTCTGCAAAATCGCCTTCCCAGTGTGGTCCATGCCTGGCCCATGGAGTGGAGAGAAGTGGCATAGAAAAGCAGTGGAGGAAAGAAAAGAAGAAAAAAAAAAAAAGAAGGATAAAAGAGGCGGAAAAATAGACTCTGCTCCACTGCGTTCCCTCCCGCGGCACCGGGAGCGCTTTCTCTCTGCGGATCCCTGTTTCCGGCTGCCCCTCAGGTACTCTGTTTCTGTTTGCTTTGAATCAGACCTTAATCTGCTGTTGTTTCCCGAACACAGAGCACTTTTGTGCTGGGGTATTGTCTTCCAAGGGGTCGCCTCTGTGGGCTTCCTCCCCCACGCCCCTTGTCTTTGGATATCCCTCCGATGGCTCTCGCTCCACTGTACCTCTTTGCCGATGCTCCCTGTCCCCCGCGGTGATCCAGAAGTAGGAAATATCACATTTCAGGCTGATTTCATGGGTTCTCACAATATTCCTGTAGTGTTGGGATTTTTTTTTTTTTCTGCAAAAAATTGAGCTCACTTCAGGGGACTCCCTGAAATGGGGTCACCTGGCCTTCTGCCATCTTCCCTATCTGCAAATAGTTTTGATAACTATATTTAGGGCTACCCAAATACTGATTTACCCTAATCTCTCTTAAATCAGTATATAATGGTGGCTGTCTTAAAATTATGCTGGAAAATGCCATCTTATCAAGGAATGCCACGATTAATACAATTATTGAACATAATGTGTTATTTAATTAATTTATTTATTTATTGATTAAGTTTTTATTTATTTATCTGACAGAGAGAAACACAGCTAGAGAGGGAACACAAGCAGGGGTAGTAAGGGAGGGAGAAGCAGGCCTCCCACCAAGCAGGGAGCCCGATGCGGGGCTCGATCCAGGAACTCTGGGACCATGACCTGAGCTGAAGGCAGTTGTTTAACCAACTGAGCCATCCAGGTGCCCCTAATGTGTTATTTTAATGTTATGGAGAATTAGGCTGTCATGATAAAAAATTGAAGCTTTCTTGGTGACTTTCATAGATGCATAGATATTTATGAGGTATTAAAAGATGAAATGCAGAAAATTATATATATGTACATGTGCACATATATTTATATATATATATATATTTATGTATATTCTGTGAGCACAGAGAAAAATATGGAGGTATGACTAAGTGCTCAACATTGGTTTCCTGTGGTATGAATGTTGGAAGGGAGAGGCACTAAGAAAAAGAAAAGAAAGAAAAGAAAAAGAAATAGGCTGATAAAAGCATGTGTTATGATTAGATCACATTAATATATTTGGGCAATTTTTAATATATTTAGATGAGCACTTGGTTTATTATTTTAGTACTTTTTAAATTGACTTTATTTTTTTTAAGATTTTTATTTATTTATTTGACAGAGACAGAGATCACAAGTAGGCAGAGAGGCAGGCAGGAACAGAGGAGGAAGCAGGCTCCCTGCTGAGCAGAGAGCCTGATGCGGGCCTTGATGGAAGGACCCTGAGATCATAACCAGAGCCGAAGGCAGAGGCTTTAACCCACTGAGCCACCCAGGCACCCATTTTAGTACTTTCTTAACCCAACTGATTTAATTCTATTGCATACATACACACACACACACACACACACACGTAAATTTAATCATATGAAAATGTTAATACTCAACTCTTAGGACCTCTGAAAGGGCAATTCCATATCATTAAAACAAAAATTATGGCAAGTCATGCAGATTTTTTTTCTTTGCAGATTATATTAATTACCCTAAGTTCTGCACAAAATTGATCTAGATACCTTACACATCAGATTAGAGAAAAAAGCTATTCATTTATTTTAATATTAAATATTATTGGGTAGATCCTTTCTAATAACTTGGCAAATTATTGTCCATGTGAACTCTGTAGGTAAAGGATACATAAAATTGTGAATAAAAATATAAAATAAAAAACTAAATGCATAGTTGACTTGGGGAAAATTAAAAAGAATTGTTGAGGGTAGGGGAAAATGAAGCAAGAATCTACAAACAACAAGCACTGTTGTCTTCAGAGACCTCTAGGGATGTCTGCTATCTTATATCCTTCACTTAAATGCATGATAGTCACAGGATATGAAGCCTGAGTAACAAGCAGGATGGAAGGCATAATCGGGTACTCTCTCTACAAAGTCAAACAAAAGAAATGTCCTTGAGGGGGATGGAAGGCTATTTGACTTACTCAAGCTGAGCTCTGGACAGAACAAGAAAAGGAGGAAAAACATCTCAGAAAATTTCTAACCATTGCATTCAAATGTGGTTGGAAAAATTTCATGCCATGTTTGCCACAGACCCCTAAAAGGAAAATAAAAGTGGTTCAAGTTGATAGTATCCTTGACTATCTAAAAGATTCAGAATATTGATCCTCTCTGGTGGAATACACTTTAGAGAAAGCTTTCTTATAAACTTCTCCCAGCATAATTCCTTGGTAGTAATGCCATTATGTGTTGGCTACTTCTAAGAATTTCTCTTTATCATTATTGCTCTGCAATATCATAGGCTGTGATTGGAATTCATTATGATACCTGAGGACCCATATCTTTTGTCACTCCGTCTTTATATCTAGAAGTTATAGTTTTTCATTTTTCAGTGGTCCCTTTTTCCTCTGGTTACCCTCTTATAGTTTTGCCATCAGCACTCATAAGTTTAAGCTTATTAATATATTAATTTATATCTTTTATTTAATATTTACTAATTATGTGGGTTTTGAGGATCTGATTCTCTCAATTCTCCCATTTGTTCATTCTGTGAGCTCTAGCTCATGCAGCGAGGATTGTTTCTGCATGTTTTGCTCATAATTTTTTATCATAAATTTATATCCATTGGAATTTTATTATAGAAATTTCATAAAGTCTGGTTCTAAAGTGTATTCCACCAGAGAGGATCAATTATATAGTTTCACTTACTTGTGGAACATAAGGAATAACATGGAGGGCATTAGGAGAAGGAAAGAAAAAGTGAATTTGGGGAAAACTGAGTGGGAGATGAACCATGAGAGACTGTGGACTCTGAGAAACAAACTGAGGGTTTTAGAGGGGAGGGGGATGGGGGATATGGGTGAGCTTGGTGGTGGGTATTAAGGAGGGATGTATTGCATGGAGCACTGGGTGTTATACATAAACAATGAATCTTGGAACACTGCATCAAAAACTAATGATGTATTTTATGGTGACTAACATAACACAATAGAAAAAAAAAGAAGAGTATGAGTGACAATATATATGAGTAATTGTTAATAATTTAGAACCTGAAGATACAATTATGAGAATAATTTACATCCATAATGTTTCAAGAAGAAACAAGAACCATGAAGCATTTGAAATCCATACAAGTAATTGAATCACTAATTTATAATTTTACAGAGGATAAATTTTGGTCCAGATTTAGATTTGTGAGTGAGTTACAATGTACCTTCAAAGGAACATAAAATTCTAAACAACAATCAAAACATAGAAGGGAAAAAATGAAGCAATCTTGCAAATATAAATCGGAAAATTCTTCAAATAATGTAAACTAATAGTTCAAAACCAGAAAAAATATGACACACTTGGGATTATTCTAAGTACATGATGTAGGTTTTAAATTAAGTAAAATTAAAAAAAGTATGAATGCAGTTTAACATAAGCTTACTTTGAAAAATGAAAAAAAGAAGATGGATGATTTCATTAGATACAGAAAATCACTTAATAAAACTCAGTATTATTTTATTATTAAAAATAACTCTTAGCAAGTTATAAATAGAAAAGAATTGTTTACAGGGTACATATCTACCAAAGATCTACAAGCAACACATTTAATTATAAAATACTAAAAATACTCACTTTAAAGTCCAGAAGATGACAGGATGCCTTACGAATCATTTCCACTCTCTCTTACTTCGAACCCCTAAGATAGTGTTGTAAGATAGACCCTTGCATAACTTTTAGCCTAAGGAGAAAATGTGCTTCCTGAGAGCAGCTAATAATACCTGAGAGCAATGAACAGGATGGAGGTCAGCTTTGATTTCTGAGTTATTCCTTCCTACATTCGCTAGTTAGAGAAGTCAGTTTATCTCTTCCTTGTCACATAAGAGAAAGGGTGAAGAGAGTGGCCTTAAATCAGGTTAGGGATAAATTCTCCCTCATGGAAACTGAAAGTGAGAGGAATACGTACCTCAACTCAAAAAGCATATAAAGAGAATAGAGACTCAACTCCTGGTTCACATTCTTGAACTGACTATGCTTTTCTTATTTTAATCTGGAACAAAATTAATTAGAGAAACATTGTTCAATAAATCAGCAAATCACATTTTAGTAATTATTTATCAAAGTATATCAGCATTATGATTTTTGGACAGTACTCACAGTTCAATAGAAGACATACCGATGGCCACTTGATTCACAGGAGAATATAAACCCAGATGGAAAGGTTGATAAATGAAATGTAAAATTATACCAGCATAGATTATTACTATAATTCTTGCCTACATTCATAGGACCTCAGATATTTTAAGATATCTTTCTAGGACTAAGTGTGTCTTTTTCCTTCCCTTCCCTCCTTTCCCTCCCCTCCCCTTGGATAGGAGATCCACTCCAAGGATCAACTTAAAGAAGCTTTTCTCCCTCTAGTTACTAAAGGGAAGGTAAGATTCAGCAGTCTAAATAATTGAATTGTTGGGGGCGCCTAGGTGGCTCAGTTGGTTAAGCGACTGCTTTCGTCTAAGGTCATGAGTCTGGAGACTCGGGATCCAGTCGTACATTGGGCGGAAAGCCTGCTTCTCCCTCTCTCACTCGCCTGCTTGTGTTCCCTCTCTGGCTGTGTTTCTCTCTGTCAAATAAATAAAATCTTTAAAAAAAAAAAAAAAAGAACTGAATTGTTAGCAGAGGTTGCACTAAAAGGAAAATAAGGAAAAAGAACAGTGTGATCATCATCACTAAGAGACTGGCTCAGGTCTAAGGGCTATGCCTGTAACTGGGCCTCTTAGACTTGTCTTGATTATTCAGGACTGCAAAGGGCTATAATCTGTTGTTTTGTTTTGTTTTTATTCATTCGTTTGTTTGTTTTCCTGAATTGAAAATGTGTTCTTGGTCCAATGAAAAAAGCAGGAGACTAGAAGACAATGGAGCATAAGAGTTAGCATAGAAAATTGAGAATTTAAGTATGCAGGCTGGTTAAACAAATCTCCTAAATAAAAGTCTCACAGTTCTTTAGCGGTAGTTAAAATTTTACAAAAGTTCATTTGCTGGAACAGAGGGGAAGAAAAGTGCCGCCACGATAAATAGGTGGCAAGATCGGACAGTTCCTAGAGTGCCCTCCCAGGATCCTTGTTACCTGGTCTTTGTGGCCACGTTTACTCCCCCTCCCTTAAGTGAGTGAATACTGGGGATATGCTTCTAATTAAGTAAATATAGCTAGGGTGATAGAAGGTCACTCCGGTGATCATGCTAGTTTATAAAAGATCATGTCTTTCTAGAGCACTTGTCTAGAGAGTCTCCTTGCTGGCTTAATGAAGTTTGTGGTCATGCTAGGGAATTCCACATGGCAAGGAACTAACTATGGGTGGCCCCTAGAAATTCTGGACAGCCTCTAGGATCTGAAGGTACTCTTCAGCTTCCAACCAGCAAAAAAAAAAAAAAAAAAAAAAAAAAAAAAAAATGCTACCAGTCCTGCAGCTACAAGGCACTGAATTCTTCCCAACTACCAGAAGTCGCTTTTAAGCAGTTTGTTTCCTAGTAGAGCCTACAGATGAGCACCCAGCCTTGGATCACTTTGACTATAGCCTGTGAAACCCTAAGGACAGGAATCAGCTAAGCAATTCCCAGACTCCTAATGCACAGCCACTAATTGTTAATAAATGCATGTTGTTTTTAAATTGCTAAATTTGTGGTAAGCTGTTACAAAGCAATTGGTAACAAAGTATCTCTAAAAGCAACTACTCAGAAAAGCCCAACAGTATAAAAAGTAACTGCTCAGAAATGTACAAGAGTAATCAGAAAGATTGCTTTTATCTCCTATGGTAATTTATTTATAATTTTCCTTGAAGTAGAATTGTTTCCACTTGGTTAGAATGACCCCTTTGAATATCTCTAAAGATTTGCAGTATTAATAACACAGGCGAAGACTAACTCTTCCCCAGTGACCAAGGAGAGAATATGCCTTGCCTTCCTCACTTTGAATTTTATAGAAGATGGTACTAACTGATTTCTGAGCCATTCACTGTGGCAGTGGTAAAGACATGGAAACTTTTATTTTCCTTTCTGTCTGCAAAGGCTCACCTCCAGAAACTCATTTGAGGGGTTGTCAGCTTGGTTAATCTATCCTGTCCACAGCCCATTTCTGAGAAGACATTATCTAACTGAGAAAATATTTTCAAGTTCTTTCTGGATAAAATCTCAAAGTTTGGAGTTAATAGTTGCCATTTTCTATGGCAGACAAATGTCTGACATAGACAGACACACTGTCTCCTTAAATTGCATTTTATCTAGCTTTGTAGGAAATGCTTTATGTTTAGCTCTTAAATAATTTTATATAACTTGTAATGGAAAGTTTTCCAAACTCTGTTAATTATTTTATCAGTTCTCTAAAAAATGGATCAAATACCATTAAAAATGTAATGATTTGTCATAAATTACCTTGCCTACCTAACCCAACGTTCTCAGTTTCCTCCACTGCAGAATATTGTCTTTTTTAAAATGGACTGTGCTTTGTATGCTTTATTCATAATAGCAATTCCAGGTGCATATGAAGATAAAGGTGACTAATTAGGTTGCTGCTTATTCTCAAGGAAGTAATTAGGCATCATTAGGGTATTATTTTTTAAATTAGAGTTTGCTTTCATGTGGAATTTATATAGTGCTCTGTCTTTGTAGAAACAGTCTTGAAACTCATTCATTTGTTCAAAAAAGAAAAATTAAATGTCATTATTAAGTTCTACCTTTCGGAAAACGTAGCCAACAGCAATTTGGCCAAAAATTTGTCAGCTTTGCGCAAAAGGCAATTTGAATATTAGCAAGCAGTCTTTCAAGGTGATTGCTATCTGCACATAGAAGTATGAATTTAAAAAACCACAACATCATCGCCCTTATAATTCTTATCAACAACAAGTTTCTACTATTTGCAAGTTGCTGGAGATATCAAAGGTACTAAGATGTACAACCAGGGACACATCTAGTTTTTCTTTGTTGGATGGTTTCAGGCAACATTTGAAAAATTTGTTTTATGAGGGATATCTGACCACACTGACCCTGGTGCTTGTATACATATACAGAAATATCCTTAAGAGGACCTTAGATATGTGGCCACTTACAGGGTGATGTGAGCGGCATTGGCATCCTTAAATCCTGTTGCAAGATGTCTCATCCCAACTTACCAAATTGCCTAATACTTCAACATTGACTTCTGAACTCACTAAGTCTTCCTGAAGTCCTAATGAAATGTGTTCATATTAGAGACAGTTTCTTTTCTTTTTCTTTCTTTTTTTTTTTTTTCATTTTACCAGTTTCTCTCTTTAAATGTGTGATCGTGGATAAGATATCATTCTTTTTTTTTTTTTAAGATTTTATTTATTTATTTGACAGAGAGAAGCACAGCCAGAGAGGGAACACAAGCAGGGGGAGTGAGAGAGGGAGAAGCAGGCTTCCCGCATAGCAGGGAGCCTGATGTGGGACTTGTTCCCCGGTCTCTGGGATCACGACCTGAGCCGAAGGCAGTGGCTTAACCAACTAAGCCACCCAGGCACCCCAAGATATCATTCTTAATATCTTGGTTTCTTCACCTATGCAATGGAATATTATGTTCCTTAACTCAGATTTTTGGGTGAAGATTAGATTAGTTTATTCACATGTAGCACTCAGAGCAGTGACTAGCAAATAATAAGTACCTAAGAAAGGTAAGCTATTGTTATTTTAGTGTTGTTATTGTTATTATTATCATTAGTCTGATGTGTCCTAGATATTTGGACATGCCAAGGATATAAAATTAATAGATACATTATTTATGATCTAAACATATACAAAAGATTAAAAATTCAAAAAAGTTACTTATTTCATAATGTAACCTCATTCATAAATTCCCATTTCCCATAAGTAATTTCCTTACTTACCCTAATTCCAGCTAATAGTATTACTTCTTGTTTCATTGAGAAATAAAAAAGTATCAGCAGGGAACATCAACTGATGCTGGCTACCATACTTACCAGCCTTCAGTATCTACAGACACATTCTGCTCTTTCTCTTTTACTGTTGGTGAAATTTCCAAGTTTCTATCTTAAGGCAGCATCTTCACTGTGGTATAGGATTCTGGGGCCTCACACCTACCCCTCAGTTCCTTCCTAAAAACTATTTTTTTCATAACATCATTTCTTCCTTAAAAGAACTAATACCATCAGGATGAAGCTTCCATCTTTTATATATGTCACTCTTCTTAAAAAGAACACCTGATCTGTTTTCACTTAGCAGCTACCACATCATTTCTTTGTTTCTTTCTTGGCATTGAAATTCCACCTCAAAATAGTTGTTTAAACTCTTCATCTCTACTTCATCTCATTTAATTCTCTCTACTGCCCAATTTGCCAAAACTTCTATTCCAGGCACTTTGTAAATTCAAGCTTCAATTCTGAATATATACATATTTAGGATGCAATGTATATCATATATTATTATATTATAACATTATATATTATATATTACTTGACCTACCAGCAGTATTTGAAAAAGTTAGCTAAGCCATCCTCTTTGCTACACTTATTTCCCCTTTTCTTCCAGGATGCCATTCTCTTAGTTTTCTTCCTACTTCACCAGTCATTCATTCTCAGTGCTCATTCCCTTAGTGGTATAATTTTGTTTACATAGATTTCAATAAAAATCTATGTCATAATGACTAAAGATATTGAAATGCTGATTGACAGCTCCATTTTGATGTCTTCCACAGGTTTATGTCCTAAACTGATATTTCTTCATGAAACCTGTTCCAACCATAGCCTTCCCCACCTCAGTTGAAGGTGACTATATACTCCCATTAACTGAAATTTAGAATTTATCCTATAGCAAAAAGAAGCAAGGTACTATCAGTGTTTATTATTACTATTAAAGTATAATTAATGAAATTCAACCATTATTTTTCACTATGTACAAAGATAAACTTGAAATGGCTGAAAGACCTTTATGTGAGGCAGGACTCTATCAAAAACCTAGAGGAGAACATAGGCAGTAACCTCTTTGACATCGGCCACAGCAACTTCTTTCAAGACATGTCTCCAAAAGCAAAGGAAACAAAAGTAAGAAAGAACTTTTGGGACTTCATCAAAATAAAAAGCTTCTGCACAGCAAAGGGAACAGTCAACAAAACAAAGAAACAACCTATGGAATTGGAGAAGATATTTGCAAATGACACTACAGACAAACGGCTGATATCCAAATCTATAAAGAACTCCTCAAATTCAACAACCAAAAAAACAGATGATCACATCAAAAAATGGGCAGAAGACTTGAACAGACACTTCTCCATAGAAGACATACAAATTGCTAACAGACACATGAAAAAATGTTCATCATCACTAGCCATTAGGGAAATTCAAATCAAAACCACATTGAAATACCACGTTACAACAGTTAGAATAGCCAAAATTAACAGGACAGGAAACAAGTGTTGGGGAGGCTGTGGAGAAAGGGGAACCCTCTTACACTGTTGGTAGGAATGTAAGTTGGTGCAGCCATTTTGGAAAACAATGTGGAGATTCCTTAAAAAAATTAAAAATAGAGCTACCCTATGACCCTGCAATTGCACTACTGGGTATTTACCCCAAAGATACAGATGTAGTGAAAAGAAGGGCCATATGTACCCTAATGTTCATAGCAGCAATGGCCACAATCACCAAACTGTGGAAAGAGCCAAGGTGCCTTCAATAGATGAATGGATAAAGAAGATATGGTCCAGATATACAGTGGAATATTATGCCTCCATCACAGAAGATGAATGCCCAACTTTTGTAGCAACATGGGTGGGATTGGAGGAGATTATGCTGAGTGAAATAAGCCAAGCAGAGAAAGTCAAGTATCATATGGTTTCACTTGCTTGTGGAACATAAGGAATAACATAGAGGACAGTGGGAGAACATAAGAAAATGTAAACTGGGGTAAATCAGAGAGGGAGATGAAACATGAGAGACTTTGGACTCTGAGAAACAAACTGAGGGTTTTGAAAGGAAGGGGGGGATGGGTGAGCCTGGTGGTGGGTATTAAGGAAGGCACGTGTTTCATGGAGCACTGGGTGTGGGGCATAAACAATAAATCCTGGACACTGAAAAAATAAAATAAATTAATATAAAAAATAAAGTATAATTAACCTTAAGTGTTATTTTCTGATATACAATGACTCAACAATTCTATACATTTCTGAGTGCTCATCACCATAAATATACTCTTAATCCCTTTTATCTATCTTGCCATGCCCCTACACACCTTCTCTCTAGCAACCACCAATTGTTCCCTGTAGATCAGTCTATTTTTTGTCTTTTTTTCTGTTTGTTTGTTTTGTTTCTTAAACTCCACATATTAGTGAAGTCATACGGTAACTGTCTTTCTCTGATTGACTTATTTCACTTAGCATTATACTCTTTATGTCCTTTACGTCATTGGAAATGTCAAGATTTCATTCTTTTTTATGGCTGAATAATATTCCTGTGTGTGTGTGTGTGTGTGTGTGTGTGTGTGTGTGTGTCTTTATCCATCATATGTTTCTTTATCCATTCGTGCGTTTCTTTATACATTCATATTGACTCTTGGTTTACTTCCTCACCTTGATTATTGTAAATAATTCTGCAGTAAGCATAGGGTGATATATCTTTTCAAATTAATATTTTTATTTTCTTTAGGTAAATATCCATCAGTAACTTTACTGAATCATATGGTAATTTTATTTTTCATTTCTTGAGAAAACTCCATACTGTTTTCCACAGTTGCTGCACCAATTTGTATTCCCACCAACACTGTATGAATGTTCTTTTTTCTCCACATCCTCGCCAATACTTGTTGCTACTTATGTTTAGAATACAGCTATTCTGACAGGTGTAGAGTGACATCTCATTGCAGTTTTAATTTGTATTTTCCTGATGATTAGTGATGCTGAGCAATTTTTCGTGTGTCTGTCAACTATCTGTATCTTCTTTGGAAAAATGTGTATTCGGGCCCTTAGCACAATTTTAATTTTAATCAAATTATATGTGTTTTTGGTGTTGAGTTGTATAAGTTCACTGTATATTTTGGATATTTATTCCTTATTGCATGTATCACTTGCAAATATTTCCCATTCAGTAGGTTTTTTTTTTTATTTTCTTGATGGTTTTCCTCACTGTGAAAAAGCTCTTTATTTTGACATTGTCCCAGTAGTTTATTTTTGCTTTTGTTTCCTGTGCCTGAGGAGAGATATCTATCTATATCTATATCTATATCTATCTATATCGAGAGATGATATACATATAGATATAGACACAGATAGATATAGATATAGATATAGACATATAGATATAGATATTTCTACAGCCAATGTCAAGGAAGTTACTGTCTATGTTTTCTTCTAGGAGTTTTATAGTTTAAATTCTGTCTTTGATATTTAGCTGGAACTGAGAATCTACCTGTAAAATAACAACACCTAAAATAAAAAACACCTAAGACCAGAATTGTGAAAATTAAATTAATTAATAGTGTTACAATAATGACCAACTTCTATGGAGAGTCACTCTATTGCTGTGTGAGTTTTGGCTAGTAATTTAACAACACTGTGCCTTAGCTTTTCATCTATAAAATGGGATGATAATAATAGCTATTCTGACAAAAATCATAGAGCTCACTCAAAAAAATAATGTATGTATGTATGCAAAAAGATGTTGAGTAAGAAAAGAAGTAGAATTGATGATGAAACCAAAGAGGTCACAAGAGTTTCAGGAGTGGTCAAAGAGTGGTTCCAGACCAGGATATGTGTTTGGTAGATGATAACCATAGTTGACACCCAGCTCTGTTACTATGCACTACCAAAGTTGATACTGCAAGTAAGCAGCTGGCAGCAGATAGCGAAGAAACTAGTATCAGAGGTTCAAAGGAAGGTGATCGTTGTTATGCAGTGATGATTTGGTTAAACTGTCACTTAAAATTATAGGAAAGAGAGCTTTGTGACTAAAGAACTTCTTGCTGTAGGAGAAGATGTGGGGAAACAAAGTGCAAAGTGGTATTGGTTTGTGTTAGTTCTTTAAAAAAAAAAACAACTATTTACTTTAGAGAGAGTGTGTGAGAGAGAGAACAAGGGAAGAGGCAGAGGGAGAGGGAGAGAGAATCTCAAGCAGACTCCCCACTGAGCATGGAGCCTGCTTCAGGGCTCAATCCCAGGACCCAGAGAGCCAGACCTGAGCTGAAACCAAGAGTCAGCCACTTAACTGACTGAGCCATTCAAGCACCCCTCGGTTGTTCTAGTTTTAATTGCCTGTGTTTGCAAGGTATTATAACAAAGAAATGACCATGGATCTAGAATGTACTATGCTAAGGGATATAAGTCAGAGAGAAAGGCAAATACCATATTCACTTAGATGTGGAATTTAAGAAACAAAACAAATGAATGGGGGGGATGAGACAAACAAACAAACAAAAAAACAAACAAAAAACAGACTTTTAGCTGTGGAGTATAAACTTATGTTTACCAGAGGGAAGGTGAGTGGTGGAATGGAAAGAGTAGGTGAAGGGGATGAAGTGTTCACTTATCATAAGCACTGAGTAATGTACAGAATTCTTGAATCATGGGTATCTGGGTGGCGCAGTGGGTTAAAGCCTCTGCTTTCGGCTCAGGTCATGATCTCAGGGTCCTGGGATCGAGGCCCATGTTGGGCTCTCTGCTGGGTGGGAGCCTGGTCCTCTTTCTCTGCCTGCCTCTCTGCCTATTTGCCATCTCTCTCCCTGTCAAATAAATAAATAAAATCTTAAAAAAAAAAAAGAATTGTTGAATCACTAACTTATGCACCTGAAACTAACATAATGCTATAAGTCAATTATACTGGAATTAGAACAGAAAGAAGAAAGAAAGAAAAAGAAAAAGAAAGAAAGAAAGAAAGAAAGAAAGAAAGAAAGAAAGAAAGAAAGAAAGAAAGAAAGAAAGAAAAAAGGAAGGAAGGAAGGAAGGAAGGAAGGAAGGAAGGAAGGAAGGAAGGGAGGGAGAGGGAGGAAGGAGAGGGAGGAAGGAGAGGGAGGAAGGAAGGAAGGAAGTGAGGGAGGAGGAGGGAGAAATGGGCTAGTTTGCCAGCATAATAAAAAGAAAAAGTATAGATTCCAGAAATGTGGAGATTTGCAGTGGTGAGATTCTAACTGCTTGGAGGACCTAAGCCTTAGGGGTTTAAGTGGAATATACCTTTAAATAATAAGAAATTTAAACTAACTGTATGGTACAGATCAGATTAAGGTTCTGGTTTTAATACTTCTTGTTTAAAAAAAAAAAGGTCAGTTGATGAGGATGAAGGTAAAGATTAGTCTTCTGGAGAGATTGGAACTGGAAAAATTGGAAAACTGACTCCACACAGAATTCTGCATTCATTGTACTGTCAAAAGACTATAATCCTGGCTAAAATAATTCTTTGTCTCTTTTTACTTCAAGCAAGAAAAATGGTAATAAATGTGCATAGCTCCAAGAGTGGCATGGATATGAAACATGGAACTAAGTAGAATCAAATAGAGTACTGTTCATTAAATCACAACCCTATGTGGCCCTCTTTTCTCTACCCCTCATTTATGGGGTCTATGAGACTAGCTTTGACCAAAGAGATGCAGGCCCAAGTAATGTGTATCACTTTGGGGGCACTGAATAGATAGTAGTAGCTATGGCAGCCTTGATTTTGAATGACTATGCAGAACAGGACTGTTTCTACATATCTTTAGCCCGGAATTTGGATTCACTTTAGATATAGACCATAAGAGAGAAATAAACACTTTTTGTATTAGGAGTCTGAGGTTTGGTGATTAACTGACTACAGCATAATCTTACTTAAAAATACCTATGTCAGAGGGCTATTGTGAGAAGTGAATGAGTAAATAAATATAAAGCACTTACCTGACTATTTGAAATAGGATATAAATGCTAGTAAAGAAAAGAAGTAAAAGAGGTAAATATTTCCAGAAGGGAACAGAGATGGCATTATAAGTGAAGCTTAACAACCATCTGATTATAAATTTTAACTTGAGTACTGACCTCAAGCTACAAAAATGTTGGAACTACAGTCTTCTCCAAAGTTTATAAAGTATATATATTAAACAACAACAACAAAAAACCAGAATGATCTGGAATGAAAAACTGTATTTCCTTATGCATAATTAGTAGTATTAACAATAAAAAGCTGTAAGCAAATGTATAATGTATACACCAGAAAACATATATTTAGTTTTATGTATAATGAGAGACAACAGTAATCCTTCCCCTTCAATTTGCGTGAGGTTTTTTTTTTTTTTCAATATTTTATGTTATCAGAAAGAGAGAGGAAGTGTACTAGCAGGGGGAGTGGCAGGCAGAGGGAGAAGCAGGCTCCCCCCTGAGCAGAACCCCAAGATCATGACCTGAGCTGAAGGCAGACGTTTACCCACATGAGCCAAGCAGGTGTCCCTCCATTTGTTTTACATCAATACCACTGCTCTCAGAACAAGGCAAGCCAATTATGAACTATATATATTGAGTATTCAAAGGAGAAATAGTGTGCAGTAAAGACACTTTTAACTAAAATGGGCCATTCATCATTTTTTATGCTTACTTTGAAAATTTCGAGACCCAAAACATACACTTCTTGAAATATCTTGTCCAACAGTATCTTCCACACAGAAAACCATAACTGGTTGGTTGTCCAGTAAGAATGAATTTATGCCCAATTCAGGTAGACACTTCCTCAGCTCAAGTTTATACCTTACATGTCACAGATTCCAATGCCTGGATTTGGTTTTCTCTTAGGTAGCTGCATCATCAATGACATTTGTCAGTGATGATGATGTTTCCAGCCAGCCTCCTTTCAAATCTGTAAGTAAAAACTGATGATAAAAATAGAAAAAAATAATAACAGCACATACATGGGCAGTTTTTGTGTGTTCATGAGTGTTCATATACAAAATGGTTGGAATTATCCTTTAGAAAACATTTGTCTTTATAAAATTTAAATTAACACACTTTATAGGCATTTGAACATGTTATAAATACCACTTGATGATGATAAAGTTAAGGCAACAAGTAATGTAGCAAAAGAATGCTGGAAAGGCATATATTAAGTAAACCAAATACCAACAAGCACCAGATCCATACCAACTACTTTAGAGCACGGATTTGATGAGACATGGATAATTTATTACCTATTAAATGAAGATTTAGAATGAATTTATAGTGTCAATAAGGGGGGAAAAGGAACTTTAAAATGGAAAATAAAGATCTTTCTGAAAAGGTTACATCAAAATATACTCATCAACTCTGTCCAGAAAATCTAATTAACATAGCTAAGTGTAATCAAAGGATGCACATTTTAGTGATTGAGTTACACCCAAAAACTGGTACAAAGGATTACATTAAGCCCAAGGGGCCATTTAGGAATGTGTCAATATTTGTGTACTTCTATATGTTTGTAACTTAAACATAAAGCAGGTGGAATCATAAGCCCTGAGATCACAATAGCTGTGTAATCTGAGAAAAATCACTTCTTCTTTTTTTAGTTTTCCTTTAATATTTATAAAAGAAAGGGGAAAACACCAAAATCCACTATCATAGCTTTTTAAGATTTTATAAAATGTAAGTGAAAATAATTTATACTCTAACTCACAATGTACATATTATTTACTATCCTTACAAGTATTATGACTCTATATGTGACTATTGTTTAATGTCTTTTATATTTTAATTATACTTGTGTATAAATAGGACATAAAGGATCCTTGTCTAGCATCTTTTTTTTTTCCTATCACATATACAATTGAAAGCTGTGCTTTTATATGTTTGGAATCTATTGCTTTGTGAAATTAAACTCGTTCTGTTTCCAGGGTAGACATATATGTGTGTGTGTGTGTGTGTGTGTGTGTGTGTGTGTGTGTGTAATATACATATTGCTACAAAAATGTCTTTCTTCTGCATGAGAAGTTAATTTATTTGCCCCTATAGTTTCTCTGCCTTCTCCAGGTATAACTCAATGGTAGGTGTCATTATTCTTTTTTTAAAGATTTATTTATTTGAGAAAGAGAGAGTGCAGGGGGAGGGACATAGAGAGAGGTGGAGAGAAAATCTCCAGATGACTCCCTGCTGAGTACAGAGCCTGACATGGAGCTTAAATCTCAGGACTTACACATTGCATTTTTATAGTTCTCACCACTATCTATTTTTAAAGAATTTTGTCTTATAGTGGGTTCTTATACATGTCCATTTGCCTTCTATAATTTTATCTGCATATACTCCATAAATCTCTCTTGAAAATGTATCTTCTTTCTTGATCTATAGCCATAGTCATAGGTCTTTATTATATCATAGATACATTATTCTAGTGGTCTTCTAATTGATCTTTCAGTCTTTTATCTCTACTCCTTCTAGTAGAAGAATTGTCTGATATACAATTCTAAAAAACAAAGACAATCCATGTATTAGGATTCTTCAGAGAAACAGAACGAATTACAATATATGTATTCATAATATATTATAAGGAATTATAATATCATGTTATTATGCTATATAAAAAAAAAATTAGCTCAGTGATTATGGAGGCTGACAAGTCCCATGATCTGCTGTCTCTAAGCTGGAGACCCAAGAAAGCCAATACTCAGTTCTGAGTACTGAAGGACCAATGGTGTATGTCCCATCTGAAAGCCAAAGACCAATGTCCTAGCTCAATCAGTCAGGCAAGGGGACTGAATTGTTCCTTCCACCATCTTTTTATTTTATTCAGGTCCTAAGTGGATAGGATGATACCCACCCCTATTGAGAAGGGCAATCTGCTGTACTCAGTCTGCTAATTCAAATGTTAACCTTATGCCTCCCAGACATACTGAGAAATAATTTTTAATCCTGGTATCTTGTGTCCCAGTTAAGTAAACACATAAAATCAACCATCAAAATCCTTTTACCTCCCTGTTTGTTGTTTTAAGTATTGAGTTGATCATTTTCATTTGAGAGTAAACTGCTAGCCATTTTTTAGAGTATCATGGATGTGGGGGCTCCATACTTGAGCTTTATTTTCCCTAAAGAACTATGAAAATTGAAATGTCAATGTTAAGGAGGCAATAGTATGCGTTTTAAAATGCATAATGAATAATTTTCACAAACTAGTTTAGAGTCTATGACTCAGGTGGCCTTTGCAACATTTATCATGATCAAGGATGTATGTAGAATAGGAACTATTCAAACCATTTATCAATAGCCATAATAAAGAAGAATGAGGAAGAGGAGAACAGAGGGATAAAAAGGGGAGGGCAAAGGGGAAGACAGTAAAGGAAAGTAAGGGAAGAAGGAAAGGAGAAAAAAAAGAAAACAAGTTTTCTATTGGTCTGAGTCTAAGTACAGAGAGCTCACCTATCACTTTATCATACAGTAGCTAATAAAGTCTGACTCAGTCCTGCTGGAGGTTATCAACATACTGAGAAATTATTGTTAAATATCATTTATTGAATATTATGAAGCATCAAAAATGATCATGCTTATGTTCATGTTTAAAAACCACATTTGTGATTTTCAAATCACATAATAAAGAACAAAGATCAAAGCATACTCTCATATTAAATATATTAAAATAAGAGGAGAAGAGAACTAAATGTGTGTGAGAGAAGAGAAACAACAACTTGACACACTCTGTAGCAAGATGGGTTAGTTAGTAAAACATTTTGAAAGGGAGATTAATTGTCACTATTATACTAAGAATACCATATGCTTTGATATCCTAAAATGCAAAGAATGGTGTAGGGCACAATCTGGATGAGGTCTCTTCTGGAAATATTAAGTCAGATTTGCTGAGTATTCAAAAGAAGGACTTTTCCTTGAAGGGTGAATGAAAACAAGCTTTTTAACTTAAGATCTTAGATACCATTAGTCCCAATAAGGTTGATGATTTCTTCTGGGAGAGTTTAATCAGTTTGTTGTGACATGGTGCCAGCAACTCAATTCTATAAAACAATTGTGATTGATTACTGTTGTTCCATGAATGGCCAGAAGGGAGCCTGAGAAAATCACTTCTAGAGCCGACTTTTCTAAGTGCAACTTCAGAAAATGATAGTCTGCCGGATTGGGACTATTTTTTTCTCATGACCATTCATAAAATATATATCTCATTAGCCATTTCTTTATATTCTAAACAGAAAATATCAATGATGGTCACAATCTATGATAGAAATCACAGCAATTAACCTACTGTAAAGACATGTGATGAGGTTAAGCCTTTTTCCTAAATCCCGGGCCTGTTAAGTATTGACATCTCCTGACCAGAAGACAGCAGGCCAGGCACACTTGGAAGGCCACTTTCATGTCTATTAAAGTGCTGCAGCAATCTAGGGGTTTCCAGGTCAATAAACAATGCCCAAACTGAGACTAGGACTGGCTATTTAAAAATAAGACAAAACTATTCTGAATATAATGTGTACTTTACAATTTCATTTTGTTCTATCACCATTATCACCTTCATTTATAAGACATATGACATCTTCTTCCTGCTGCTTCCTACATCATTACACATAAAAGTATATGTTCTCAGGAACTTTTTAAAACAAAGCAGCCGAAGAGCGGTGGTATTCATTATTATTTAGGAGAAAAAAAAATCACTTTATTACTTCTTAGATAAAGTTGAATTAGCCATGACATTCGTGCGTCTTGTGTAGATAGAAACCTTATTCTACATATCCACTGAGATTTAAGAATTATACAGGATAATTTTGGAAGGGGCTCCACAGATAACCTTGAAAGAACTGCCTTGCTAAAGAAACAGCTTTGGTATATTTTCTACATACTTGCATCATTTAAAAAGTCAGGTATTGTGTATATTACTTTGTCTAGTTATAATATTCAAATTCCTCAGCGTAATTTTCAAATACCTCAGTGTAATTTTCCTCACCATATTTTCTATAAAGTTAGACAATATGGCATAAATCATTTATCATTATCTTCAAAATAGGAAAGCATAGAATTTCAGAAAAAAGTCTTCTCAATGTTAGGGTATTAACTGATTAAGTTTGAAGATGTAGCGTCCAAAGTTTTCAGTAGACCAGCTGAAGACTCAAATGAGATAGGCAAGTTCCTTTATGGCTTAAGTGTGATTGTGGTATGCTTTTTTGCCCTCAAATGTCTTTTTCCTTTATTTGTCTTACCTGGTACTTCCCATTAAATGGCAAATTTCCTAACATTAAAGTAAAAATCTCAAAACCATAATATTTATTAACATTTCCTATTAGTTTCTTTGATCAGCTCCATTATTTTTAATATCTCTGATGATTTTATAGAGGAATTAGAGAATAGGCATGATGTGGATCAAGAAAAAGTTTGGAGTGCATGGAGTCAATGGGGAAGAATCTAGAGAACCAATGTAAGGAGATGCCTGAGGCTTAATAGAAGAATGAGAAAGAGAAGACCAGGGACATGCACAAGGAAGGGTAGCTTTCAGAACAGTTTTCCTAAAGAGCTCTAATGAGCAACATTTTTTGGAACCACTGATTCTTAAGAGTACTCAATCAAACAAATTTTATGATGGCTTGATCATTTATGCTTTTCTGTATCTTTTCTTCATATTAAATCCACTGAAGTTAATATGTAAAGGAGATAGTACTACCTAATGTGTAATAATAAAGCTGTGACAGCTATTCCATTATGAAGTACATTTGACAATTATGTCATGAATTAGATTAATTACAGGCCATTTAAATAATACTGTTTTGAACTTAATTTATTGTTATACTTCAGAAAATTTCAAAGGGTTTTCAGCATGTCTACTTACAATTTTTTTCTCTCTGGAGTTCAACAACAAAACATGCAAAAATCTTATCAACTTTGATGGTTATCAATGTTTACTTGTTTGTTTTTTGATACATTTGATAAATGTTAAAAGAATAACAAATAATATTATATGCAAAATTTAGATCACTGGATAATACGTTTATATAATGAAACTTAAAGAAAAATCCCAATGTATCTCTTCTTAATAGACAATGTTTCACACACATAGATTTTTCACTGGGTTTATTTGGGAGACAAACCCAATATTTCCTTCCAAATAAGTGTATATCAGAATGTAGTGTTTGTTTCAAACTTTAACTGTGTGCAAAAGTCTAATGAATTTCAGCCAGTTACAAGTCCTTATAAGATCCAAAATGCTCAGAACTTGAGTGACAGCTTCAAGTTAAGCAGAATATATTTTCCATTTTAATTGAAATTCTTGTTTAACTATATTTGATTTGCTTATTTTCAGTGGAACTTAAACTTTAAATTTTAGAGCCTAAATTAATATGCAGAGCTAGTTGCTACACTCCTTTAGAAACAGTTCTTAAATGTCTGACAAGTCATTTAAGATATAAGCTAATGTGTCTAGGGCATGTCTCAGAACATTTTAATTACATTTCATTAATTCAGAATCACAACACATTTGAATTTGCCTAAATATGAAGGGGCTGAGACCTTAGGTGGTTTTATGCATCATTAAATTTAACATGAAATTATAAAGCTATAGCTTACTGGTTCTTTAAATTTTCAATACCAATATACACAAAAGATGCTGTGATGCTTAGGGAAATACCTTTGGTAGATCATGTGTTCAAAGCAATGATACTATATTACAGAAAGTACAAACCTATAGGGTGGATACTGTTATATACTCAGATCATTCTGAATACTCTGTAAGTGGAAATGATGATCTTAAACTATCTTATTTTAAAGAAGCTAACGTTGTTTAGATTTAATGCAATAATCATAAAATCATAAAGTAAAAGATTTCTTGGCTCCTTTAAAAACTGGTCCATATAATTTTCGAATTGGGAAAAATATCTTTGGTCTTTCTCCCTTCCTCTTGTCTGGGACTTAACTAGGGTGGCTGAAGCTCCATAAGTATATTGGACCATGTGGCAATCCAAGGTGGAGGTGCCAGCTAAAAATGATAGGACAGAGATAGAGGGAACTTGGGTCACTGGTGGCTGTGACTCTACTTTACCAGCCTTGATTTATCTTTATTCATACTTCTTTGTGTGTGTGTGAGAGAGAAATAAATTTCTAAGTGACTGAAATTATAATATATATCTTTTCTATATGCAGCAAAACCTATTTTTACATCATTCAGGCACTCGGCATTGTTTGATATTGATTTATGCTCATTGTTCTGATTAACAGATCTTCCAACATATTAGAAAGCCTTAACTACTAGTATAATAAGTTATTCATATTGACTGCATTGACAGCAACATTTCCCAGACTTTCCTCACTTCCAACAACTAAAGCAATGACTCTTTTCAGTCTCATTGTATGTATGCTAAAGAATGGGAGAAAAATTTTTCCAAGACCTTGGAGAAAGGGTGGGAATAGAGAGTGTGAGAGTGTGGGGATGGATGGTGACCATTTAAAAGGCAGCAATAATTCTGCAGAAATATATATATATATATATATATATATATATATATATATATATATAGTAGAATTGCTAGGGTGAAGAAATATATGCCACCTCACAAGCAGAATACTAGCTCATAACTTCCTTTTCTGGTATCACCTAATCTTTGACCACTGAACCAAGGATGGCAATGAGACAGAAATGGAACAGAAAGCATTTTCAAAGCCCTGAAGAGTCAAAATGGCATTCATGACACCAGTCCTATTGTAATAAGTATATCTGTGCTAAAGATTACCACATCCTTTTTATTTTAATGTATACATGCTGGGAAATTTACTTTTGTTTTGATTTTTGCAAGCAGTTAAAGAGAAAAATAATTCTCATTACTTACAATATTAAGAATGGGTAATGCACTCAGAGTGGTACCCAGCCAGAGGTAAGGAGTAAAGGAAAAAAAAAAAACAAACAACTTTTATGAAGATTCTTCTATATATAGGTCTATATATAGGTCCCTAACTAGATACACCAGTTTTAATTTATTGATCATTACATCATGTTCAGTATGAATGATAATTTTTTTTAAATTCTGTTATCTTGGGAGAAGGTCTCTACCTCTGTATTTTTTAGGTTAAAATATTGTTGAGGATACAGTATTACAAGAAACTGTTTTCATAAGCATTAACCTAAACATAAAGGATAGATAGGGGATTGTTGTGGTTGGGAGACAATTTCAGCTTTCCCTGAGACATAGACTTATTTTTTTATTCTTGATTATGCTAAATATAGTTTTAAGAAATTATTCCAGCAACATATCTGGAAAATGGCACTCATACTGAGCAAAACTCTTCCTTAAGATCTTTCATGGTATGTTGAGAGAATTTATATACAGAGGCACAGTTCCTCTAATTGTAATCCATTCTATAGAGCAGAAAAGTTATGCAAATCAATGAGAAGATATTCCAGTTGTGCTACTCATTTACATGACTGAGCCTATAGAGCCTGCTCATTGCACTCTGCTCTAGGAGTATATAATTTCTGCATGGTGGAGGATGGATTGAGGTGGTATATTAGCCAAGAAAAAATGGGGAAGGGTATTAAGAAATTTAAGGACTGGATAAACTAGCAGATCAGGATTGTTCAAGTCAAAGAATAAGGGAAAAGGAAGGTAAGTTGTGGACAGATAGTGGTGTTTAAGAATCCAAAAAGAAGATGAACACATCAAAAAATGGGCAAGAGACATGAAGAGGTATTTCTCCATAGAAGATATACAAATGGCTAACAGACACATGAAAAAATGTTCACCATCGCTAGCTATCAGGGAAATTCAAATCAAAACCACACTGAGATACCACCTTACACCAGTCAGAATGGCCAAAATTAACAAGTCAGGAAACAACAAGTGTTGGCGAGGCTGAGGAGAAAGGGGAACCCTCTTACACTGTTGGTGGGAATGTAAGCTGGTGCAGCCGCTTTGGAAAACAGTGTGGATATTCCTTAAAAAATTAAAGATAGAGCTACCCTATGACCTTCAATTGCACTACTGGGCATTTACCCCAAAGATACAGATGTAGTGAAAAGAAGGGCCATATGCACCCCAATGTTCATCGCAGCAATGGCCACAATTGCCAAACTGTGGAAAGAGCCAAGGTGCCCATCAACAGATGAATGGATAAAGAAGATGTGATACATATATACAATGGAATACTATACCTCCATCAGAAAGGATGAATATCCAACTTTTGTAGCAACATGGACTGAA
>PITA01014759.1:25195-52578 GCA_004023965.1 Spilogale gracilis
CATGGAGTTTGGTAAAGTCATCAGCTTCTAAACAAGTAAGCAAGCAACATATTTGTGTATAATGTTAGAAAATAAATCAGAGTAAGAACGTAGCAGAGTGACGGGAAGAGTCTTTTCAATATCCAGGGAAGACATTTCTGTAAAGAAAACATTTAAGCAGAGACCTGAACAAAAAGGAAATAATGAAACATAGGACTATTTAGAGCAAGAGCATTTATGATAGAGGCTATAGCAAGTGTAAAGCTCAGGGACAGGGATGCTTGCTCTTTTATGAGAAGAGACAAGGGATTGATGAGGCCAGAACATAAAGGGATGGTCTAGTGTTGAGAACTGGCAAGAATGAATGACTTGGACTCAGCTCAGGATACATCATTTTGATTCTCACACAGGCCACAGTAATGCAAAGTAGACACATGGTCTCAAGGATATATGATAGAGCAAGTGGACATAGCTCCTTGTTACTATCCTCCTTCCTCACTAATACATGCCTGAAGTCCTAAGTTTTCAGTGACTTATACAGACGAACCAATCCACCATGTCAGAAGAGCCCTGTAACCTTGGCTTCGCTGTTTTTTATACAAGTTTAAAATCAGCAAGTAGAGGGAGAAGGGGGATAAAGCACATTAATCAGTACAAATCCCCTAGCCCTAACGGTCATATTTTAAATTTCCAATTTCTTGATATATCACAAATTTAATATTGTTTATTGTCCAATTTATTTTATGTTGCATCATTGGATCTACTCACAATGTCAGTAGAGTAGCTACTGAGAAATGGTTGGAAATGAGTTTAGAGTTGTAGACTGATTCAATCATATTAAATCTTATAGAACATAGAAAAATTTTATTATAAGTATTAAGGGAAATCACTGGAGTGTTAAAAAAGGGATTGAATTGAGGATACAATTTGTGATATAAATAGGCAGGGTAGGGAAGAGAAAACAGGATGTAGAGAAACTGTATGGGAGAGTATTGCAAAAACTCATGCAAAAAGGAAGCTTAGCTTGGTAGTTGAAATAGAATAAGTGAGATGGCATAGGGTTTTTATAGTATTTAAATTTTTAAAAATACTAAAACACATAAAATATGCTTAAGAGTGGGATGTGGATATGGGGTGTCTAAAAGAGGAGTCAAAGATGACTGAAGGAGGGGTGCCTAGGTGGCTCCATTTATTAAGCATCTGCCTTTGACTCAGGTCATGATCTCAGGGTCCTGGGATCAACCTGTGTCAGGTTCCTTGCTCAGGGGGCAGTATGATTCTCCCTTTCCCTCATGCTCTCTCTCTTTCAAATAAGTGAAATCTTTAAACAAAAAAGATGACTAAAGGATTTCTTCTTTGACCAACTATGGATAGCGCTACTATTTATTAAGATGAAAAACACTGATGGCAAAACCCCTTTTATTGTGGAGGGTGGAGAGTACAGAGTTATGGCTTTAGTCACACCAAGTTTCAGGTGACTTTTAGATACCAAAGTGAATATATCAGAATATATGAGTGTTGAGATCAGAAGTAAATGTCAGGGTTGAAGATGTAAACTTCCTGTCATCATATGGGTGAGACTGGCTGAACACTAGAAAGTGAGTGGGTGCAGAAAGAAGAGACCCATAGACTAAGCAGAGATGGCCAAAGATGAAGAAGAAGGTAATGAGACTGATAGGTTGGAAACTACATTGGAATTGAGTAAATGTTGGGGCAGAAGTGCTACAGAGTGGGTGCTGGAAAAAGAGAAGATTGTGAAATAAACTCAAACTCCTTAAATACTTATATTGGAAAAGGTACAATTGTTGATGAACCTTCTACACTGTGTGCATGGTAGAAAACGATTGAAAGTGGAAAGAGAAGCAAAGCTGCTGAAAATAAGAAGACCTGGGATGCCTGGATGGCTCTGTGGGCTAGGCATCTACTTTTGGCTCACATTATGATCTCAGGATCCTGGGATCTAGTCCTGCATCAGGCTCCTTTGAGTGGGGAATGGGGAGTGGGGAGCCTGTTTCTTTTCCTACCTGCCACTACCCCAGTTTGTGTGTTTACTCTCTCTCTCTCTGATAAATAAAAAAAAAAATCCTAAAAACAAAGAAGACTAAGAGTTCATGTTGTGTGATGGATCATCTCTCCAGACACTGAAAGAAATGAGAATGGATAGAAACACTAGTCAAAGAGAGAGAAAGAGAGAAAAAATAAGCAAGCCAAATGCTAAAATGAGTAAGGAAATGATTAGAAGTATGGTTGATAGGGGCACCTGGGTGGCTCAGTTGGTTAAGCGACTGCCTTCGGCTCAGGTCATGATCCTGGAGACCCAGGATTGAGCCCCACATCGGGCTCTCTGCTCGGCAGAAAGCCTGCTTCTCCCTCTCTCACTCCCCCTGCTTGTGTTCCCTCTCTGGCTGTGTTTCTCTCTGTCAAATAAATAAATAAAATCTTTAAAAAAAAAAACTTAAAAAAAAAAGAAGTATGGTTGATTACTACGCTACGAAAACTAGTGGCTTGATGGATATTAAGTTTTCAAAGAAGTGGAGTCATTTTTGCTATTGTTTTAATATTTTCATTAGAATGAAATAACAATAGACTGGAAGTAACATAAGGTACAGGTGGAAAATCTCTCTTGCTCTCATGTCTTGTGCCACCAGGTGTGAGAGAGAGAAAGAGAAAGGCACCATTTAGTAAGGCTGCCTGGGAATCATGATTTCCAGGGCAACTCAGAAAAGTTCAGAATATAGGGGATTTTTTGATAACAAAGAATAAATTCTAAAGACACAAGGGATCAGGAACACTACATACTGAATCTTACAGGGATTGAAATATGGCAATGAAGGATGATATGAGCATTTTGGGCTCTTCATATTGATTTATACACCAATGTTGACAATATTATGGAATTAAAGTTACTGTTCTATCAGAGAAAGAAGAGATTTCCAATTAGAGCCTGATCCTATAATAATGATGCAGGTAGGGGTGCCTAGGTGGCTCAGTTGTTAAGCATCTGCTTTGGGCTCAGGTCATGATCCCAAGTGCCAGGATCGAGCCCCTCATCAGATTCCCTGCTTTTTTGGGGGAAAGCTGCTTCTCCCTCTCTCACTCCCCCTGCTTGTGTTCCCTCTCTAGCTGTGTTTCTCCCTGTCAAATAAATAAATAAAATCTTCAAAAAAAATAATGATGCAGGTATTCTGTATGTATGGGCCAGACAGGATGACAAAGTTAGGCAGTGTACCCAATAGTAAACAACCATTTAAGTTTCCCCACCCCCCAAATCCAATGTTGGGATTTATTTAGGCTGGAGATAATTGATTTGTCCACCAAAAGCTCAGTTTTTAGACCCTTCATATATCTGTTTTGGATAATATTGAGGCCAGGGGAAGAGTGGTTTTACACATGATGCAGAATTCTGTAAGTCCCCCTTTTGTCTGCTAAGGGCAGTTTTGAAATGATATATATCAAGCTTTGGAGACCTTTCTTCAATGTTACCATGGTTGTGAAGAGGGAAAAGGAGGTGTGGGTTTAATAGGTGATGAGAAAGATAATCACAAGGATTCAGGTGGAAATAATTACAATCCGAATCATGAAATATACAACTGATTGCCTGTAGATAAGTTAGTAACAATAACAACAGCAAAAGACACTAGGACAATGGTAATGTTATTATGTGGAATTAATCTTAAAGGAACAAAGTTTATTTTTTCATGAGGTTGAAAAAATTGTTTTTCAAGAGACAGTAAGTAAAGAAGAAAAATTTTTCCCAAGTGAAGTGGAAGGTCAGCAATTCCAACTCCAATGTAAGATATCTCTAATGGAGAGCCACCATTGGTTAATGTAAGGGGAATCAGATCTCTGAAGAGATTAAGTTAAAAAAAAAAAAAAAAAAGAAAGGAAGTAAAAATCCCAGGGATTTTAGTCTTTGGGTTTGGAAGAGAAGACAATAATTTTGGATTGCTATGTGTGAAGAATACTTAGAAAATAAATGAGTAAAGGGACAGATTAAAATAATACATCACAAAATAAAATTATGTTCTTAAACTTACTTGATTACTCAGTGAAATTTTAATATTATTGTTACTAAAATGAATTCTTAATTATATCATTTAAAATCCTCATATTAGTGCATTTTTACTGCAGTAAATGCATTTAAAGCATTATTAACTGAAACAGTTAATGTAAACTCCTCATCATTTTAAAGGCCTCTGTTTCAGCAAAATCTGGAAATAGGGGTGCCTGGGTGGCTCATTCATTTAGCATCTGCCTTTGGCTCAGGACCTGATCCTGAATTGCCAAGATCAAGCCCTGCATGGGACTCTCTGCTCAGCGGGAAGTCTGCTTCTCCCTCTCTCACTCCCCCTGCTTGTGTTACTCTCTAGCTGTGTTTCTGTCAAATAAATAAAATATTTTTTTAAAAACTCTGGAGCTACATTAGCATGTGTGTGTGTGTGTCTGTGAGGGTGTGTGTGTAATATACATATTTTTTAGATACATGTTTATTGATTTAGAAGTATGTATACATATATATTTGTTTAGAAATTATATGTGTTAATACTACTAACTAGTAATTAATCTAGTATTTATTGGAGCATACAAGTTGTGGGACTCGATCTCAGGTCTCCGGGATCATGACCTGAGCCAAAGGCAGTTGCTTAACCAACTGAGCCACCCAGGCGCCCTAGATGTGGGTTTTTTACCCAGGACTGATAACTAGTCTCAGTAATTGATTCCTGAATGTTCACATAAATAAATAAAGCAAAACCAAATGTAATTTTCAATATGATTAATTGGTTATACCTGTTAGAGAAGATATCATTTTCTTCTTTAAAGTTACTATCTATGAAGGTGTGAGTCTTAGGTCACTATGGCTATAATTTCTCACAGCTCTATACCTTTGTACATGCTGTTCTTTTTCTCAGGTCCACAACTATTGACTATTCATCTGGCAAATTCCTACTAACACTTCACCCTTAATGCTCTATTCTTTTACTTTTTTTTTTGAGTAGAGTTGACACACAATGTTAGATTAGTTTCAAGTGTACAACATAGGTGTATTGATATATTCAAAAAGAGACTGATATCCAAAATATACAAAGAATGTATATATTCAATACCCCCAAAAAACAAACTAATTAAAAAATAAGCAAGGACCTGAACAGACATTTTTCTAAAGAACATTAGCTATACTTAAAAGATATATAATTAAGAGATTTATTCTAAGTCGGCATGGGTGTTTCATTGTCTATATTTCTATCTGACTTAGGCTTTGCCTTCATTATAATATAAACAATGAATAATCATCTTATTGAATATTCTTTTATAATATTGATTTTTATGAAAGTAATATTGAAATGTGATAAGGGAAAATAATTTTAAAATGAAGTAAAATGTGATAAGGGATGAATTACAATCAAGATGGTATTCTGATTAAATTGTTTGAGGATAACACTCTTGCTTTTGTTAAAATGCATGCTACTAAGAATTCAAAGACAATATTAAAATAATATAATCATGCTTAATATTTCTAATGAACAGAGATGAGATACAGAATAGCAGAGTTGATGGGAATAGTTTACTGATTTCCAAGTTAAGTGGCCAAGAAAGCCTAGAAAATTCATTCTATGCTTTCTACATGAGATAATGAATGACAGCCAGGCTTTCTGCTGAGGTGGAACATCCCATTTATGAAAAAGTCTGAAATAAGTCACTGCACACTTTTTCTGGGAACTACAATTTATCTGAAACTGTGTGATAAGTGGGAAGATGGTAATACATAGTGCCTCCCGATGAAGCCCAGAGTCAAGTTTCCACTAGGCATTTATTTGATGGACATATCTGGAATGTTCCTAATGTCTGTGTTTTTAGGGAGCCCCTAAAAACTAATATATCACCAGATCCTGGACTGAGAACTCTAGAGAATGATCACAAAACCATTAAATAGGAAAGAAAGAACACAACGAGAAAGAGGAAAAATTAAAGATCAAATCCTCATATTTAAAATAATCTTACAAAAATGAAACAGATGAACATAGAGGAAGGCATAAAAAATGAGAGGGAGACAAACTCTAAAGCAGAATCTTAACTATAGAGAACAAAATGAGGGTTTCTGGAGGGGAAGGGAGTGGCAGGATGGGTTAAAAGAGTGATGGGTATTAAGGAGGGCATTTGTGATGAGCACTGGGTACTGTACGTATGTAAGTAGTGAATCACTAAATTCTATACTTGAAAGTAAAATTATATTATATGTTAACTAACTAGAATTTAAATAAAACTTGAAATTAAAAAAAAAAAACCTTATGAAGCAAAATTCCACACATGTAAAAAAAAATTAACAGATTGTATGTTACAATGGAGCTAACAAAAGTATTATTTAAAATTACTTTGTTAAATAAAATAAGGGGATAATCAATCTATAACACTTAAAAATTAACAATATATGAGGTTCTAAAGATAAAAATGAAATAATGAGGGCTGCCTGGGTGGCTTAGGCATTAAGCATCTGCCTTCAGCTCAGATCATGATCCCAGGGTCCTGGGATGGAGGCCCACATCAGGCTCCCTGCTCAGTGGGAGGGCTGCTTCTCCCTCTTTCACTACTCCTGCTTGTGTTCCCTCTCTAGCTGTGTTTCTCTGTCAAATAAATAAATAAATAAAATCTTTTAAAAATTAAGTAATGATATTCATAAATAAATTAGTAAACAATCTGGCAGACATTGAACAAGAAGGGAAAATATGAAAAAAATAAAAATTATTAGAAAAATGAAAAATGTAGTTATTAAAATTTATAAAACTCAGGCCAAGAAATTACTAAACATATATATTTTTTAAAACAAGTGAATATAAAAGAGGAAAGATTGGGGCATCTGGGTGGCTTAGTCAGTTAAGTGTCTGCCTTGATTTCAGCTGGGTCATGAGACTGATTCCTGCATTGGATTGAGTCTTTGCACTGAGTGTGCAGCCTGGTTTCAGCTCAGGTCATGACCTCAGGGTGCTAAAATCAAGCTCTTCTGTGTTCAGTCGGGAGTCAACTTGTCTCTTTCCCTCTGCCCCTCCCCCGGTACTCTCTCTCTCTCAAAACAAATAATTAAAAAAAAAAAAGTAAGTAAAATCAGTTCTAACTTGGGAATCTAGCAATAGGACAGAAATTTCAATAATAAACTCTAAAAACCTAGAAAAATGAGGAAAATCATTTTCAAAAGTAATTTACACCCTCATAGGAGAGGGAAGAAGTGAGAAATGCTTAAATTTTTCTTCAGTATGACCTGAAAGGTAATTTTCTATACATAGATTTAATGTAGTAAAAAATATAGTTTCTCTACTAATTAAATTATATAATAAATATATGGCATCTAAAACTGTTCCTTTTTCAAGCATTAGAGATATAATCTGATACAAATTAACAGAAATATTCTCTCATGGGTTCTATAATCTGACCAACAGTACAGAGGGAGATAGGCAATAAACTAAATGATTAAACTATACTGTAGGCTAGATTATGGTAAGTGCCACATAAAAATATGGAAGCCGGAAAGGGGAATGGAGCATATTAAGGATGGAAAAACAAAACTTAGATGGAATGGTCAGAAAAAGCTTCATTCAGAAAGTGACAGTAAATTATGACCTAAAGAATGAAAGGATGCCATGAAGTTGTCCTCCTTTATTTTCATCATTCTGGCTTTATGTTCCACAAAATTCCATAATTCGTTTCACTCATGTTACAGCCTCATTTTAAAAGCATGCTATTTTTTTTTCACTCTAGAAATTCTACCTAGAATGCTTTTCCTCAAAATTTGTTAAAATTACATTATCAGTGGGGCACCTGGGTTGCTCAGTGGTTAAGCCTCTGCCTTCAGCTTAGGTCATTCCAGAGTTCTGGGATCTAGCCCTGCATTGGGCTGCCTGCTCGGCAGGAAGCCTACTTCTCCCTCTCTCACCCTCGCTGCTTGTGTTCCCTCTCTGGTTGTGTTTCTCTCTGTCAAATAAATAAAATCTTAAAAAAAAAATTACATTATCAGTTATATGCAATTTTATACAGTGCCATGTATTGTTGTTATAAGAATTAAAGAAACATAATTATTTTAAGAGCTTTTAAATCTTATCTATGCTTTAAAACCCAGTTAAAAATCATTTGCAACCAAACTCTTTCATGTGTTCTTAGAAGGAAATTTTTTGGCTTCTGTTATTGCTAATTATTTACCTGCCTGTTTCCTGCATTAGAACGGAAACTGAACCCCTCAGTCACCCTTCTATTCACCAAGAATAGTCAAGTCTATTAATATTAAGAGCCCAAACCATTGCTAGTACAGGAGAAGACAGGGGAGGGGGAAGTTACCAAAATTCTGGGAAAGTGGTTGTATGGACAGGACTCTCAAAGGTGCTGAGTTAGTGTTGTTAGATGTATATAGTCAATCTACAGAGAAATGGCAGAAAGGCCAGTGGGAAATAAATATACTTTTTTTTCTTCAACAATTATACCATTAAATCTAGTGCTATTCTATTGCTCCAACTTTACTTTTAAAAACGAACAGTTGAAAATAAAATCCAGAGGCACTTGCATGGCTCAGTTTTTCAGCAACTGCCTTTGGCTCAGGTCAGAATCCCCTGGTATGGAGCCCTGCATCCATATCCCTGCTCAGCAGGAAGGCTGCTTCTCCCTCTCCTACTCCCTCTGCTTGTGTTCCCTCTCTCGCTGTGTCTCTCTCTGTCATATAAATAAATAAATTTTTTAAAAAAGAGAGAGAGAAAAAAATCTGACTACATATTCAGATTCATCCATAAAATTGACATTACAGTGCCTTTAACAAGAGACTTATGAGAATGGCTTTTATCTAATGATGTGAACTCCAATAAAGTTCACAGGGAACTAACACAATTTTAAGAGAATTTTGTTGGTAGAAAGGCCACCAATTTGGATTAAAAAGGGTAGAGGAAGTACCAAATGGGGGGAGAGGGGCTTTTGGTTCTCTTAACTACTGAATGGAAAACAGGCCCAAAAAACAAAAAACAAAAACAAAAAGCGCCTGGGTGGCTCAGTCGTTAAGCATCTGCCTTCAGCTCCAGTCATAACCCCAGGGTCCTGGGATTGAGCCCTCTATTGGGCTCCCTGCTCAGCCCTCTCCTGCTCTCTCCTGCTCTCCCATGATTGCATTCCCTCTCTTGTTATTTCTCTCTGTCATAAATAAATAAAAATCTTAAAAAAAAAGATTGAGTAGCAAATACAGACAATTTCTTCTGGGAAAAAAGGGGTAATACAGAGTGGAAACAAGGGTCCTGGAAATTCATTCTCAAGCAGCAGGATTGAGTCCTAATAAAGGAAATAAAAACTAGTGTCAAGCTTGATGCCAGATCTATAGGGGACCTCCTGCTTCCCTCTTTTTTAAAAAGTCTGCCCCACCATTGAATGTAGGGTAGGCAGTGGGAGGCAGAGAACTTGTGTCTGTAGTGCACACCTCTTCAGATCAATACAGAACATGAGCAACTACACCAAAAGAGCTGCTTCCACAACTGGACTTCATTTAGATAAAGAGATCCTGGTTCTGGAGTTTGTGCCTGATGCCGTAAAGGTGGGTGGGCAAGAATATTTTTTATATTATAGGAAAGTGACATAGGACTGTGGCAGATTATGTTTTCTGAAAGAAGTCACTAGTACATTTCTGGTCCATGTATTCATCCAGAACCTGTCACTTCTCCATCAACATGGGAATTCGATTTCCCCTTCACATAAAATTGAGCAGCCTTTGTCAATGCAGTGGTCAATGGATGACATCACTAGTGATGCTGTCTGACTTCTGATGCTGTCATAAACACTTGATATGGCTTCTGCCTGAATCTCTCACTTGGGATGCTTGGAAGCAAACTTCT
This sequence comes from Spilogale gracilis, assembly GCA_004023965.1. Classification (NCBI taxonomy): domain Eukaryota; kingdom Metazoa; phylum Chordata; class Mammalia; order Carnivora; family Mephitidae; genus Spilogale; species Spilogale gracilis. Next base: position 35,026 of record PITA01014759.1, read on the forward strand.
ACATTGTGAGGAGGCTCAAGCCATATGAAGGGTTTCTTTCCAATACCACAGCTATAGAGCAATATGGCAGTCAGCATTAACCTTCAGCTATATAAATGAACAAAAGTTCAGATTATTCTGGACTCCAGACTTCGAATAGCACCAGAAGACACTGAATAGAACAGAAGACAAGCTCTGTCTGTTGAGCACTGCCCAAAGTACAGTGTGGACAAAATAAATGCTGTTGTTTTAAGCTATTAAGTTGTTGTTGTTGTTGTTGTTGTTGTTGTTGTTTTAAAGATTTTATTTATTTGAGATACGGGGATAACATGAGGAGGGGGAGGCAGAGAGAGGCAAGTAGAGTCCTGATGCAATGTGAGACTCCATCCCAGGACCCTGAGCTCATGACTAGAGTGGAAGTCTGATGTTTTTTTGTTTTTTTTTTTTAATTTTTTTTTTTACTTTAAATTTATTTTATATTTTCAGTGTTGCAAGATTCATTGTTTATGCCCCACACCGAGTGCTCCTTGCAATATGTGCCCTCAGTACCCACCACCAGGCTCTCCCATCCCCCTACCCTCTTCCCTCCAAGACTCTCAGTTTGTTTCTGAGTCCAAAGTCTCTCGTGTTTCGTTTCTCTCCCCGAATTACCATACTTTGCATTTCCTTTCCTTTTCCTGCTGTCCTCTATATTACCCCTTATGCACCACAAGTAAGTGAAACCATGTGATACTTGACTTTCTCTACTTGGCTATTTCACTCAGCATAATCTCTTCCAATCTAGTCCATGTTGCTACAAAAGTTGGATATTCATCCTTTCTGATGGAGGTGTAGTATTCCATTGTATATATGTACCACATCTTCTTTATCCATTCATCTGTTGATGGGCACCTTGGCTCTTTCCACAGTTTGGCGATTGTGGCCATTGCTACAATGAACATTGGGGTACATCTGGCCCTTCTTTTCACTATATCTGTATCTTTGGGGTAAATGCCCAGTAGTGCAATTACAGGGTCATAGGGTAGCTCTATTTTTAATTTTTTAAGGAATCTCCACACTGTTTTCCAAAGCGACTGCACCAACTTGCATTCCCACCAACAGTGTAAGAGGGTTCCCCTTTCTCCGCAGCCTCTCCAACGCTTGTTGTTTCCTGACTTGTTAATTTTGGCCATTCTGACTGGTGTAAGGTGGTATCTCAGTGTGCTTTTAATTTGAATTTCCCTGATAGCTAGTGATGATGAATATATTTTCATGAGTCTGTTTAAGCTATTAAGTTTTAAGACAGTTTATTAAGTAGTAATAGACAACCAGAATAATTTGCATATTGTAAGCACTCAATAAATATTTTATTTCCTTATTTTTATTTTTTTAAGATTTTATTTATTCATTTCACAGAGAGAGATACAGTGAGAGAGGGGCACAGGCACGGGAAGTGGGAGAGGGAGAAGTAGGCTCCTCACTGAGCAGGGAATCCAACATGGACCTTAATCCCACAACCCTGGGATCATGACCTGAGCCAAAGGAAGACGCTTAACTGACTGAGCCCCACAGGTGCCCCAGCAGTTTTTTTTTTTTTTTAAGATTTTATTTATTTATTTGAGAGAGACAGAGAGAGTGAGAGAGATCACAGGCAGGGGAGAGGGAGAAGCAGGCTCCCTGCCCAGCAGGGAGCCCAACACAGGTTTGATCCCATGACCCTGGGATTATGACCTGAGCCAAAGGAAGATGTTTAACTGACTGAGCCACCCAGGCACTCTAGTAATTATTTTTTAAAGGTAGAATCAGTGTTCTTTTTTTTTTTTCCTTTAAGGATTTATTTTAGAGAGACAGAGAGAAAGTTGGAGAGGGGTAGAGGCAGAGACAGATTCTTAGGCAGACTCCCATTGAGTGTGGAACCCAATGTAGGGCTCAATCTCAAGAGCCTGATATCAAGACCTTAGCCAAAATCAAGAGCCACACAGGTGCCCCAGTGTTCTTTTTCAGTACTCTGTGACTCCCAAACATGTATTTTTAATCCCTATGCTGTAATAATATCACTTCTCTTAGTATCATCAACAAATGTCATTTATTAAGTTTCAGTATATATATGAAGTGTATATAGAAAGATAACCAACTCTTTGTCTAGATGCTACTATTCCTGGGGCAGGAGGTAGAAGTCCATCTATACATACAGTATATATACAGTAACAGGTGAAACACAACAAAACAGTATACAAATTACCATATTCTTTAGTAATCAATTTCAACAAGAAAGGGAAAGAGAGAGAAGATACCCAACTGTTAGTACCTCCATAGCAGACTTTGAGCTTCCTAATGGCAGGAACTCTTAATTGCTCAATTTAGCGTCCACCAAATCAAACACAGTGCTTCCCACATAGAAGGCGCTCAATAAATAAGCAATGCATCCATGGATTTTAGGGCAAAACAAGTTAGTAACAGGCTCAACCCTTGAATGCAGAAAGTTTTTGCTGAAGAGAAATTTGGAACCCATCTCATGGGAACCTCTTATATTATACAGAACACTGAAGTGCATAGAATTACATGAACTACCTATGTGTGGGTCCATGTTCAGTTCAGTCTGTTCAAGCCAATGCTTAGAGAAAAAGTCTCCAACTGTGTGCCCACTTGTTAGTATTTATCTTTGAGGTTCTTTCCAGCTTCAACAGTGTGATTCTCAGTCCGATTACCCATACTACATTTTCTTCCTGGCTTCTTCCAATTAGTTTAAGAGAAAATGGCTGCTATTTGCTTTCTCAACAAAATCATTGAGAAGTTTTGAAGTTTTGAATGTATTGCAGTGCTGCAATTACTTGGGGTAAATTTTAGCAATCAGTTTAAGACCCCTTCTGTGATACGCCATTTGCTGTTTTTCCCTGCTTTTATAATTCTCTCAATTCTAGTCTCCCTTCCACATTTTACAATTGTTTGCACATTCTATAGACCTGTGATGCCTAAATGCTCCTGGGAATCCATGTTTCTGATTACTTTTCTACTGCATGAAAAAGCTCCTGTGCTTTCTGGTGAAACGTTGAATTGATTTTTTATTCTGCTTGGTATGAATAAAGCACAGTCAATCCCTTCTGGTCATTAGTGATATTTGTCCACTCTCTGCTAGACTCTCTCTCTGTGGTTTCTCTTGTCCTCAGATACAAATTCCTTTCTACCTAATTCAGAGAATTGTCAGGGATTAGTTGAGGATTACACTGTTTAAAATGTTTTCTTTCTATGGCTGTAGTTGAGTTACATTTAAACCATTTGCAAAATTTAAATAGCTTTTTTCTTAAGCAAGACACTGCTAGCCCTTAAAGATTTTTTTCACCAATTAATGCTTTATATGAATATCCTATTTCTTTATAATCTATAGTAATGAAATAAAAGACAGCTGTTCCCAAGCATTTGCACAGGAATCTAAACGTCTTTTCCTTTTTGCTTTTCACTTCAGTTTTCCCTCTCCTAACCAATACCTTGTTTTTCCTTCTCATTCTTAGTAGTGGTAGGCTACCACATGCTCCCTAATGAATGTCTGATTAGTAGACGAATTTACGTGCTCACTCTCAGGCAAAACCATATCAGTTTCTGATTAACTTCTTATTGCCTTATATTTTGAGCCTTCATCTTTTCATTTGTTCATTCTCTCTCTTTTTTGTTAATGCCTTTTCTTCTCTGATTCAGGATGCAGTTCAAAACATTGACAGAGTCAGAAGTTGGGGCATTAAAAGGACCTAGATAGAACATCTCCTTCTTTTTAAAATGTAACCAACTATGTAAGAGACTATTTGGGATATACTATTTTCTAAAGAAAAATATTCTTTGGAGATGATTGGTTTACTTTATTTTCTATGGTTGAACCCTTGTTTTTTGGTTTATTTTTAACTGTGGAGATATTTCCCATATACATAGAGGGACTGAAACCTACAATGTTTAGTTCCATAAACATTAGATTGAAGCACTTGAATTCAATTTACTGGTGCTTCACAAATTCTGTTTAGAGGAACAGTAGTTCCATGGAATATTAATAAATGTTAGTTATCTTAAAAATAAATTTCTTGTTTATATATGTTTCAGAAGGGCTAGATTAAAATAAACAGTTCTTTGGGTGTTTTTTTTACTCTAAATTTCTGAGAATCCTTAAGATGTCAATATTTATAGAAGTTCTCTACACCCCCTTTTGAGGTTAATGCTTACAAAAATTATTTGACTTCATAAAATGTTATTCATAGACTATATCGTGAGATTAGTGTTTTGTGGAATTCATAACAATAGAGGAATGTACCAATAATTATTTATATGTCAAATGAAATTTATGTCAATAATTCTAAAAAGAATTTGTTTATATTTGGTCAGAATGAAAAGAGATATAAAGTAAAGCTTTGAGGTGAAATTTTATATCACCAGATAACTCAATATTTTTCTGCAGATCTTTTGCTCACGCATTTAACAATATAATTGTTCCATGTTCAAAAGAATACGCTATTTCAAGTTATATTCTCAAAATTTCCAGTCACATTTACCAAACACTTCCCATTTCTTCAGCATTCAATACTTTTAATTTTCTTATCCCTCTGTCTCTGCAGATTAGCTGTTGGCCACCTTCAAGGTGCTTAGACACATACCAGTTACTTTTAGTGCACTTTGGCTTTCTGGTTGGTAGGAATGCCTCTTTCCACCTTCACAGTAGTTCTAGCCCAGCATGGAAAGAAATGCTCAGAGAAGACCATAACTCAGAAACAGAAGTAGTTATTCAGGCACCAGTGTGGTTCCCCCTGTCTCCACAGATGATGTCATTAACCTACTGAGGATGTCTAAGATCTCACTTCCATTCTTTTTACATCTCTGTGTCTGTGTTTCAGCCACACTTCCCTATTTCTTCCATCTTCCTTCCATCTTTACTTGTTTAAAATATCTTTTTATTCAGGGTTCCCTTTAAATGAGGTTTCTACATGTTCCCTCATGCTCCAAACTAAAACTTGTCAATTCCATTTCATTTTTCCCCAGAGTCCTCTGGTTTTTTTTTTGATCTCCTTAACTACATCATCTATTGCTAAACAAGAAGAAACATACCTTTAAAAAAACTTAATTGGAACTGGTTCTATTCAAGAAAGTTTTTATTCCTTGTTTTCCATTGGAAGATAGGGTTTTTTTCTTAAGTCTTAGCATCTTTGCTTTTAGGGTCCTTTTTTTGGTTTGGTTTTGTTTTTTTCCTAAGAGATTTCAAGCTTTTATTACTCAACATGACAACTGAAGGAAAAGGAATAATTTTTATAAATAGTTTTCATTAGTAAATGATTGCAAAGTGCTTTTCAAGTATAAAGTGCTATAATCCGTGTTGTGAAATGATACTCAATATAATTGAAATGGGACACAATTACCTAGTGCAATGAAAAATAAAATGATATTAGGATTTAAGGCACCACTTCCTTAAAATCTCCACAAACACTTTTTCTCTAAATATCACATGCATATTTAATCATTCTTTTATAGATACTAAATAGCTCATTCTTACTGTTATTCGTTTCATATATACTTGGTTGCTCCTTCAGTTAGACTCTCTCTAATCTGGGCTTTCATTTTAGAAATATACCCATCTTATATCAAAATCCATTCTTTAATACTTAAAAGACTTTGATTTTTCCCTAGAAAATAATCATGTCACTCAAATCACTGTAATTTTATGATTTTATGATGAGAATTAAATATATATTATCTTAATTTTGCAACCATTTTTTATTTTATGTAAAATACATCATTTCTATGTTTACCTATTAAATCTAAGGCTATTTTAAGCAAAGCAAATAATCCTCAAGAATTTATGTATATCTGGAAGGAAAAAAAACTTGCTTTATAACATTTTTTTAGTACCTTAGTGTAGAGGAGTGTTCAAGTGGAAAATCATATGGGTAATCATTGTTTTAAAGTGAAAAAGGACATTTTTTTAGAATGGAAGTTTACTGAGTAAGTGATACAACATTTGAATTCCACAATGAGCATTATTTCTATTTTCACAAAGAACTATTTTTTTTCACACAGAACTATTTTATTTATGTTAAAACTTGTGAGTCATAAGATATTACGTGAAATTTATAGACAACACTTGAAAAGTGACTAGCACCTGAATGATGTTAGTAAATAGGATTGATTATCAAATCAGATACATTCCAAACTTGATCTATAGAATCTGTTAAATAAAAGAGACTCTAGGGTTCATCATCTGAGTTAATATTGTATTGGAAGGAGAATCTTTTCTATGCTGCCACTGATAATCAGTGCTTGAACATTTTCAAAGTTGAAATCTCTGATTTGTTGTTTGCTTGTTTGTCATGTTTGTTTTCCCAGTTTTTGAATCTTGTATATTTTAGTGTACATTTAGCCTAATCATATCTTCATATAATGCCTATTACTGAAAGTATACAGAATAAGTCAAACCTGTTTCTTCACATGAAGGTCTTTCATAATATAGAGTTGCTAAATTAGCAAAGAAAAAGATATACATTTAAATGTGACTTTCAGATAACAACAAATAGCTTTTTACCATAAATATGCCCCATTCATTTTTCACATGCAGTGTTGGGCAGCTTATAACAACTACAAAATTATTCACTATTTTTCTAAAATTCAAATTTGTCTTGGAATTCTATATTTTCTCTGGCAAACCTATTCAAAGACAGTTTCCTATGCTAACATCTTTCTAGTCTCTTTAGGTTTAGGCTAAATATACAAATTTATATTATTGGGAAATAGCAGTTTTCTGTGCTTTCAAGACTCATAATCACTCTGGAAATGTTGCATTTATGACCACATGAAATTACTGCCATCATCAGACATAGTCCAAACTGAAAAGATTGTAGGGGTTATGACCTTCTTTAATCCTTAATCAATGTAGTTTAAGATTCAACATGTCTTTTTATTTTTTTTCCTTGAATTTTTACAAAAGTGTCCTATTGCTGATACGCATTGTTCCTATGTCAACTGGAGCATTAAGTATTTCCTCTACTCCGATGGCATCATCCCATCATGCTATACATATGCCATGAATTTTGAACCTAAATGCATCATTCTCTACTTGGTCTTCATCTTTAACTCAAGCCAAATAATTTTAGCTGGGACATTTTCCATTACAAAAAGTGTTCTCTGCTTTCCAAACATTTCATAATCACTGCCTTTATGCAGAGCACTACCTTATTGTTTTTAAAATTCAGTAATTCTTTTAAAAAATCTTTGTATTTTCAAATAATTCTAAGGAACTCATTCATCTTGTAATATTCAAGTTTTATCCACATGGACTAGTAAATCATGGTAAAAAATGTTCTCTTATTATTTTTATGTTCCCTTTATATTATCTCTTCATAGTTTTCATTTTAATGAAGAGATCTGTATAACCTAAGTTTATATTTCCTGAAAATTATTCCACATAGTAGCTCCACATTTCAATACACAATTATTGGCAAATCAATGTTTTAATTGTGCTGATTCCTCATGATACACAAGACAGCTACTTTTGGCAATGTATAGGAAAATGAATATTCTAGGCCACAAGCTACCAGTATATGAAGATAGTTTAATAGATAAATGACCTATGGTTAACATTTTGATAACTATTTACTGAAAATATTGGCAAGAGGGTGAAGAAATAGCCATTAAGTTCGTTTTTCCTTTGGACAACTTGTTTTCTAATACATACATGATTAGTTCATATTCTTGTGGCTTGGAAACTATTAAGTCTAGAATTATGTAAAAGCTACTGAAATTATCCAATGCAGATTTCCTTACACTATGTTAATTTCTGATGGTAGGTTAAAATTATATTTTGGTATTATTAAAACTGGATTCTTAAAATATATTTACCTGACAGATAGAAATCTAATCAAATTTCAACTGTGTTATCTAGTAACAACTCTAGAGGATTGAAACAAAGAAGTGAACCATTTTGAATACTTCCGTGAATAATTTGTTAGGCAGCAATCTCAAAGCTTTCACAGATCTAATATAAATTTAAAATGAATTTTGGTAAACATATTGAGGTTATGTGAAAGTTAATGCATTTTTAAACAGATAATCCTATCTTTCTGAATAGAACATCAATTGCTTGGAAGCAGGATAAGAAATCAGTTTTAGATTTTACTTCCTGATGGTTCAAATAATATCAAAAATAACCATATATTGAGAAATGGAAAAATAGACCAAAAGTTATGATTTTCATTGAATTTATACATTACCTAAGAATCCAAAATTTAATGCCCACTTATTAGGATACACACAAGAATCAGTTCTGAAGATGGTTCTATTACAGTTCAATTTATAACCCAAATCCCTAATGTAGACAACAAAATGTTAAATAGCATATCCAATCAGTTATATTCCAGTACTGACTTTTGTTGAATCATCTTTGAATATGTCAAGAATTTATGATTCTCAGTTGTCAAAGAAAAATTCCAACAGATGGAGTTAAACAGGCAAGGAAGACTTTATTATGGACTATTGCAATAGGGAAGAGAGATAGAATTCAACTTCCCTGAAACAAAAGGTGTTGGGGGCAGGGGAGAGGGAATTTTTAGGACTGGGTTGAGCTGGTAGAAAAGTATTAAAGGATGTGTGTAGGGGATTGATAAATATGATTAGACCATCAGTGTTTGCTAATTATAGCTTAAGTTAGATGCCTATCCTTCTACAGAGTCTGGGAGGGAGGGGCACTATCTCTTTCAGTGGTTACATTTCAAAGGGATATCTCTCAGATCCTTGAGGAAAACATGGGTCTGTCTTAAAACTGGCAAATGGCTAGGAGAAAGACTTACATCCAAAGGGAGCAGAGAAAGTATTTGTAATTAAATTTTCTAAAGTAAATACTCTAAAAAAAGGGAGGTCAGAGGCCTAACTCAGGAGAAAGATTGTGTAAAGTTTAATCAAGCTGAGGGAAAAGTGAAGACAATCTTCATCCTGTTAAAAAAATGGAATTTATAATAATCCACTTTTGCCTATTTATGAAACATTAAAAATGTACTAAATATAAGATGAATGAAAGGAGACCATTTAACAAAAGACTTCAATTTTTGCTAATTGAACACTAACAATTTTGGTTATTCATTCATAGCCAGTAGAAGATTTACTTCATCAATAGCTTCAAAAGAGAATATGTTATTTTTATATAGTTTGTGATATATTTAGTAGTAGTCCTCATAAGACTACTATGAAATCCTTGACATATATAAGTTTTTCATACTATCTGATGCTCTGAGATTGCTACAGTGTATTTTAGTTACCCAGAGAGTAGATTTCAATTTCTAGTAATTTTTATTTTAACTATACCTAAAAGGTAATACAAAGATAAACTGCCAGAAGAGTTTTAGCCTATTTTTAAATTTGATGACATCACATTATAACATTGGACTTTACTGTAGATTATTTTTCATATCACATTTCATATTGATAAAAGTCTAACAATTCATAATTGAATAATAATTATATCCAAAACTTAATGATAGTACTTGAAACTGACATCATCTCTACGACAGGCATATCCACATTTTACATGTGAGGAAACTGAGGCTGGGAGTATTTAATTAATTTGCCCAAGGTCACATACTGTGTCATACTACATTGGAGAATGAAGGAGATTTGATATTAAGTTGCCTATTAACTGTCCGACTGTATCACCTAAAGAGACTGAGGGCCACCATTAAAAAGGTATCACTGCCCTCTATGAAGAATTTTTCTGCACTTATTTCTAACTATTTTGACAGTGACCTTTTCATATCTGGAGTTCCTTTGGAAATATACCTACTTTCTACATTATATGATTGGTTGTTCTTGTTAGCTTAAAGATCTAGCTCTTACTTTCTGTCCCAAGCACTTTTGATATTATTCAAGTTTTATTCCTGTGGCTACTTCATTTCCTTTTTTATTTGTTTCTGTTTCTCCTTTTACGACCTATTTACTAGAAACTGATCTCTAGACAGAATTTAATGAAGCACTTGTATGTCAGGACTTCCTCAAGTTTCACTGTGTTCAGTTGTACTGAACCATTTTCTACTACCTTCATCTTTCTTAAATCAGAGCTGGAGAAGCATCATCTATTAGAGCCTGCACCTGCAGTTCTCACTTGAGCCCCAGGGAAGCCCTATCACTGTTATGAGACCACATGGGCCAATAGGCGGTTTCTCATGGGCCCGTCCATAGTGGTGAGAACAAAATATGTGGTACCTAAGAGAAATGATTGATATTGTGTTAAAGGACTGTCTGCAAGACTCCTCTCCCAGCCCCCCCCCCTTTTTTGCTACTTGGAGAACTCTCACTTACAATTATGCCTCAATTTATTATTATTTTTTTTCATCCTGGAGTGTTCTCTTGCCACCTGACCTCTTTTCTCACCTACCCCACTTCCAAATATCTTTGCTGCTGCTGATAGAGACTCTTTTAGACCTGGTACTTGTCCTCTTCTGGCACTTTCACATTTCACTAATATCACTTATTTCCCTATCAGTAGAGGCTTCAGTGTAGCTTCAGAGGCTTCAGTTAGCACAGAACACATTACTATAAGTAATCAACAAGTGCTCTCTGAATGAGTAAATACAACAAGTATTTTTTAAAATCTGGAAAAGGGAGAAATGGATCAACTACTGGAAGCAATAGTGGGATTTAGTAAAACACTAGAAATGATATACTTGGGATAAGGTTTAGTTTAGTAGTTCATTTACTGTTCATTCAACAGATTAATACTGGGCATTAACTATGTGCCAGGCACTGTACGGGTTACTATGGATACAGTGGTGATTAACATAGTGCCTTTAGTTTCAAGCCACTTCATGCCCACCTGGGGACATAGACATATAAAAACACACGATCTAAGTAAAGTGTGATATGTGGGTGTCTACAGTGTTTCATGAAAACATTAAGGATAGGAGTATCATTAAAGCTTAAAGAGAAGAGAAGATTCCTGAATAAGCACCTTGATAGCTTAGGACTGATTAATGAGTGCAGTAAAAACTGTTTCAAGTCATGAAATACAAGTATTCCAAGGAGGGGGAAAATTAGTGTATGCAAAGACCTATAAATAGAATGAAATGTTACATTCTAGAAAATTGGAAGTAATTCAGTATGGATAAGAATGGCAAGACATGGGATTGGGGCTACAATAGGAGTCAGATCATTAAGAAGCATGTGGTAGCAAAAATGTTACGGAAGACTTGTGGTTTGTTTTGTTTTGTTTTGCTTTTTCCTTTGCTATAATAGGCAACCATAGGTGTTTTAAGCAGAGGAGCTCCAAGATCAGGTTTTTATTTCATTTTTCATTTTACTGCAGTGTGGTAAATATATTGGAGAGAGCCTAATCTGGAAGTGGAGCAAAAAAATATTGCAGTAATGCATATTAGAAATGATGGTCTTCTCAAATGGGACAATAGTGGTACAAATGAGATACTGTGTTGTTTTGAGATTTTGTTTATATGTTATATGATATTTGGGTGAGGGAGGAGTCAAAGATGATTGAAATTGGATAGATAGTTGTTTCACTTTTAGAAGATAGGGGAATATTCAGGTTTGGTGAAGAAACTGTGAGAAATTATGTATTCGGCTTCATAAATTGTGAGTTTGAGGCATTTATAAGATGTCCTATAGTTCTGTGGGTAACGACACACTGGACTCAAGGAGCATTCTGATGCATAATATATATCAGTAAGACAAACATATAGATAATGTGGGAAGTTATCAGAGTGTTAGAGTAGAACTTAAGGAACATCAACATTTAACTGGTAAGTTAAGTAAGAGACATAGAGAGAGGAAATATGAGTCACTGTAGACCAGTGGTTCTCAACTGTGGGTAAAACTACCCTCCCCAAGGGCTATTTGTCAATGTCTGGAATCATTTTTATTGTCACAACTGAGGAGAGGGATGGGGTGAAGTGTTATATTAGAATCTAGCTGGCAGAATCCAGGAATGGGCCAAGATTTCTACTAAATATCCACAGTACAGAGGACAATACCCCATTAACAGTCTTATTTAGTCCAAAATGTCAATAGTGCAAAAGTTGAGAAATCTTGCTATAGAAAAAGAGAAAAAAAGAAAAGACTTTGTAGTATCTGAAAGTAAAGGAAAGGCACCGTTTGCAGGAAGAAACATAGAGATATAAATAGAACTTCTCTTAAAAGGATACATTGGGAAAAATAGTTTTGATGGATAAAAGTATCAGATAGCAGGAGACTGAGGTATAAGCAGGAGTATAACCTCAAAACCAGGTTTTCAAAAACAAAATATTTGGTAGATTTCTCAAATGTTAAATAAGTATTATTGGAAATAAGCCATGAGTTAGGAAAAAGTACAAACAGAATGGATAGTCAATGGTACAAAGAAAAGGAGTGGAGAGGTAAAGAGAAATGAACAGAAAATGAATCATGAGGGAAGCCTGGGTGGTCAGTCCTTAAGCGTCTGCCTTCCACTCAGGTCATGATCCCTGAGTTCTGGGATCGAGCCCCACATCGGGCTGCCTGTTTGCCGGAAGCCTGCTTCTCCCTCTCTCACTTCCCCTGCTTGTGTTCCCTCTCTGGCTGTGTTTCTCGCTGTCAAATAAATAAATAAAATCTTTAAAAAAAAAAAAAAAGGAAAGAAAATGAATCATGAATGAAGCAATGGGAAAGAGGTGGGACTGCACACACAAAACTAGAGAAATATAATTCCCATTGAGGAGGGGAGGGAAAAATGGTTATGAAGTCAGCTATTGTGTAAAATGGTGACAGGTAATTAGGCAGTCCTTATCTTTGTGAATTTGAAGATGAAACCATCTACTGAAAATGGGGAAGGGTGGTAAAATAAGAGGGAAATGTGTTTACAGTCTCCCTCCTGGGCAGTGGGGGAGGAATCTAACCAGGGAAACACAGAAGTGTTATGCCTGAAATCTATGAAGATGATGTTGCCAAAGGAAAAGTGAAATTCTGCTCTTTCACATCTTTAACTTGAACTGTGTACCAGGACCGTCTATGCTTTATCTCTTTTATCTCTATCCATCCTCCTAACCCCCCTCATATTCCACTTGTCTCACACTTTTTTTTTTTTTTGAAACCTAGTCTTTTTGGGGCTCCCGGCTTGTTCAGTCAGCAGAGCGTGCAACTCTTAATCTTCAGGTTGTAAATTCAAGCCCCACGTAGAGATTATTTAAAAATAAAATCTCAAAAAGAAGTCTTAAAAAAAAGAAAGCAAGGCAATCTTTTTACCTGATGAATATCAGTATTGGAAGGGAAAGACTAGAACAGTGTTATAAACTATTTCCATGAATATGTGATTAATAAATCATAGTTTAGTGCTGAATCTCTGAAAGCGGTTGAATGTTAGCCATCCCCATAGATTTTCATTAATATTTCTGCTGAATTTCAATATAAAGCAATCATCCTATTTCATATGCACAATCCACATTTTGAATGAGCCTAAAGATTTGAAGCTTCTGAGCAGAGTTTAACACACGTTCTCCTTATCTGAAAATACTTTTAGAATGTTATTTGGATTATAAGCAGAGCTTTCATTTGTGGGCCCATGGCAGTTGTGTCATAAATATGCACATATCTTCGCCTCAGCAAGGCTCTTCTAAGTACATTTCATGGTACTTTTCATATGCACTGGATTTGATTTGTTTTAGGGCATAATATAAATTCTCTGCTGTGATACACAATAAAGGAAACACTTTTTAGGAACTCTAAGTTATGAGGCTATGTGTATCACAGAGCCTCATGATTTATTAACTGCCTAAATAATCCCTTATCATTATTGTTTGTTTTTATACATAACCACTCATCAGGTACTCAGCACTGTATCTACCTTTCTTTGCAGTGTCTCTTAGTCGTGCATTTGCCCTCAGTTACTTTTGTGAATTCTTCTGGAAGATAATGATAGTATTTCACATTCCATACCACTAACCACACTACATGCCACAGAATACAAATGTGTATAAGGTGGTGGTTTCATTATCTTAGGGTCAGTAGAATTTCAAGAGCTTTAAAATTACCTCCATCAATGATGCAAGTGTCAGCTTAGTTTTAATAAATCTTTAGGAACAACCACAAGTTACTTCTAGGACATCTTCCTATTTCCAGAAATACATCATTCAGCTGCCAGATCTACTATCAATGTCTCACTAAAGAATTTCCACTATTAAATGCAATGTTATACTTCTGGTGTATGCAGTTACTTTTTGATAACTTAAAATATGATTAACCCAAAGTTTCTCCAGAATCAATTCACATTTATGATACTCACACAAAATCAGGCAAATGGAATACAGTATAAGCAAGACCAAATAAAGAATATATAAATGCATTCATCATCAATAACACATGTATGAGCTGGTAGAATTGCAATGCCTGTTGTTAGAAATGCATTACTTAATGTGGACACAATGAAACACAGGCATTTGGCAAGGTGACTTTTTTAGAATAAATTAGAGTTGACAAGTAGTGAATTCAGCCAACCAGTAAGTATAGTGTAAAATTTCTCATAATATGCAGCCAAATTCAGATGTTTCCCTTTTAATTTCCAATAAATTTGACCATATGTTCCATTTGCAGAAAAACTAAATTATGAGGGTTTGCTTTTGCTTGTCTTTTTTCTAAACTACTACCATTATTTAAAGTTGGTGATTTTTTTTAGAATGAACTATGCACCATTCTCAAAAGATAATGTGGTATTTAAAAGACAAAATAGCTTCATTGTATATTAGAAAGTAAACAGCTTTTGAAAAAGTCATAAGCACCCCAGGATATCCATCTCATCCCATAAATATCTATAATGTGACCTCTTTCAATTGCAAGGCAGTTTATATTAAGTTTGTCCTGATATTCCTAGTCCAAAAAAAGAGACTCCAAATGAGAGGTGGCAAAATATATTTAACAGAAAGGTGAAGTGAATGAAATTTTCTTAAACTTGAAAGGAATTTTTCTAACAGCAAAAAATGTATACAATACTAATTTGATATTAAATATTAAAATATTTAAGGTTATTATAATTTAAATTCTGATTTTTCTTATAGTCTCAAAATTAAGAAAAAGGAAAAACAGTGAGGTTAGAAATAAAATGTTAAAAAGTAAGTAAATATAGAAATATTTATTGTCTATAATGCTGACATTAGCAATACAGCCCTGGTATTTACTGGCAGGGTTGAACCATCATATCTACCCAATCCCGGATAGTTCTGGACAACCACAGGTCTTCGTGTTCCATTATATTAACAAAGCAAGAAGATGATTAGACTGAAGTAGTTTTAATACCTTAACAGCTTTCCTAAAAGAGCAAATGAAAACCTAAGTCGATAAATGCCTCATGGTTAAGAAATCTAAACCTTGGGACAATCAAAAACAGTCACCTAGGCTTTTCCAAATCGGGCAAATGTTAAAGCTATGGCCAATCAAATAATTTCTTTGCTTTTTGTCCCTCCTTGTCTCTATGAAAATCTTTCCCCTCTTGGTTGCTGTTGGTAGAGTACTCCTAACAACTTCAATTTGGGCACTGCCCAATTCCCATTGATTTTTGCTTGAATAAACTCTTAAAATGTGTAAGATGCTTCAGTTTATCTTTTAATAATTCATTCCTCTATATAACTTAAGCATGGAGCAAAAGACCAGAAAACAGAAACCCCAAGGGAAGCAGGATCACAAAGTCAAGGAAGAGAAGACAAGGGTGAACTGTAAGATTCCAGACCAGACTCAAAAGCCCCAAATGCACAGAGGGATCTAGAGAACCCAATAGTGTAACACTAATGAATGTCTTTTCAAAGAGAAGGAAACTTCAGGAGTGAGGAAAATGATATTCTTCCCCCACCACTGAATGGTTTGTAATTGGCAAGTTTGAGCCATTTTTCTTATTTTGACTTCTGATTTGTTGATGTCTTTCTGTCATTATATTTTGTGGCTTTTAGTTGCTGTGCTTTTTCTTTGCTTCTGAGATTATTTGTTGCATTGGTTTATTTTGTTTTGTTTCTATTTCTCTCATTGTCTGCTCCTGGATAGATATAATAAACTTTGTGTCTGATTTCTTTACTAGCACCTCTTAATATGTTAACACAAATGTTTAAATTGATATATTCTAACAGCCTAATTTGTGGATTATTTCCAGCCTTTTCGGAAATTAAGCAAGGGCTTTATCGCACTTCCCACTAAATGCTCCACAAAAGTCTTTGTTATGGTTTTGGTTTCATTTTACTTTTTAAACATACCTCCAAAGAATGTTGATATTACGTAATTCCATTATTTTTTTATTTTATTTTATTTATTTTTATTTTTTAAAGATTTTATTTATTTGGCAGAGAGAAACACAGCTAGAAAGGGAAGACAAGATGGGGGAGTGAGAGAGGGAGAAGCAGGCTTCCCGCTGAGCAGGGAGCCCGATACAGGGCTCTATCCTGGGACTGAGATCATGATCTGAGCCGAAGGCAGACGCCTAAGGACTGAACCACCCAGGTGCACCAACCATTGTTTATTTTATTGAATGCACCTCTGAATTACTGTTAATATGACCCAGCTCTTTATAGTAAAAGCTTATATTTACTATTTTTTACTAATTTATTCCTTCCTTCCTTTTTTTATTGTTCTCTTTTTTGTTCTCCTTTCTATTCCTTTCTGAAATTTATGTCTCTCTAGCTGAGGGGCATAGTATAATATTTTCTCACTGAGGTTTTAGGGGCTGTAAAATTTGTAAATTGCTTTTATTTTTAATATAGTCTTTAGTTTATATTTCTAATTTGGTAGCATATGTTTTAAAAAAGATTTTCCTACTTAGTAAATTCATCTGCTGTCACCTGTCTGTCACCTATGGTTGCTAAGGATATGTTTCCTGATAATTCATCCTGTGTAGATATTCAGACCTTCTGTTACCTTTCAGGATTTCCCCCTCATCCTTAATGTCTTCATTTTCACTGTGATTTGACCATGAATGGAAATTACAAATATCATCATTCCTAGCACTAGGTGAAACTTTTTAATCTGAGGACTCATGTTTTTTCTTATTTCTGGAAATTCATCCACCATTATAACTTTCCTACTATTGTCTCTCATCCAATTCTTTCTGTAATCCTTCTGGAACAAATACTAGTGGAATAATGGAGCTTTGCCCATCATCTTTCATATTCCTTAAATTTCCAGTCACATAGTGATTTTAAAAAATATCCAACTATGATACATTCTTTTATTTTTTTCCCCTCTTCCAATTTATAATCCCTCTCTGGCAGTGACTGGTCAATATTAAGTAATCATTTGAATCTTTTCCCCAGTGATTAAAACTTCAATCTTCATGATTTCTATCTTGTTCTCCTTCAGATCTTTTTATTTTATATATCCATGACCTTATTTATAGAGATTTGTGCACTTATTATTTCTTTTTCTAATATTTTATTTATTTATTTGAGATAGAGTGAGACAGAGAGAAAGAAAGAGTGCACATGAGTTGGGGAGTGGGTGGTAGAAGCAGAGGGAGAGGGAGAAGCAGGTTCTCCACTGAGCAGGAACCCTGTCGTGGGGCTGGATCCTAGGACCCTGATATCATGACTGGAGCCAAAGGCAGATGCTCAACTGACTGAGCCACCCAGGTGCCCCTCTTTTTTATTAGAA